>LOJH01001732.1:0-46711 GCA_001685095.1 Ellobius talpinus
TGGCATTACTGCTGTTAGCATTAAAAAGGGGGTATTTCTTTTCCTCTTCACTGTAAGCCAGCCTCCAATTAAATTCTTTCTTTTATAAGAGTTGCCATGGTCGTGATGTCTCTTCACAGCGATAGAACAGTGACTAAGACAATTACGTAACTGAGAAGAGGTGAAATGCAGCTGGCAGTGGTGTGTACCTACAGTGGAGGAAATTTGTGGTAAAGGAGCATATTTTCTGACCTCTCTGACCTAGGATCTTCCAAGAGGAAAGAAAAGCCCCAGACTGCTTTCATTTGCAACCTTGAGACAATAGTCCCATTTTACAAATGAGCAGCCTGAGGCTTTGATGAAGTCATAAACTTCATACCTGTGGTTTTCTTATTTCCCTACTTGTTTGGTAGTGTTTCTTGCTTAAAAAAGGGTGAGGGTGGGGGAAAATCCTTCAATTGGGTATATTGCTCTTTAAGAAGGCCAGGCTATCATCTGTTGGTGACTTCTCTTCAGAAAGCCTTGAGAGCTGTTTGCACGTGGTGTTTCCCTATGGAGGGACTACTGGCCGCTTGTCCACCCCATCAAAGTTTCCAGGTTCATTTAGAGCATGGCTCTCATTCTTGAGTGGTGAACTCAGACATCCCACTGACAGCTTGTCATCTTTGCTGGGGTGTCTAATAGTCTCCTCAACCTGAATACGCCAAAACTGAGCTCTCCCCCTTCCGTGTGCTTCCTTCTCTGCCCACGGCCTTCTAGATGTCACAAGTACACCTTGTCCCCTTTTCTCCCGGAGCTTGAGCAGCCCAGGTTTCTAGAATGCTGGAGCTGGGACACACCTCTGAGGTGCACAAGCTTATCTGGTGTGAGGCAAAGACCACAACAAATATCGACGTACCCAGGTTGTGTAACCCATAAGCACATGTAGAAAAGTTTGATTTTGCCTGCCAAAGATGGCAAAACATCTCAAAACAAAGTTGAGCTATCTTTGGGCAGGATGCAAACCGCCCATGTGCATCTCACATCAGAAGCGACGTGTGATTTCTTCAGTCTTTCAGCTCAAAAAAAGAGGAACAGATTTAACTGATGCATTCTATAAATAAATAAATAAATAAATAAATAAATAATCCACTTGAGCTGGAAAGCAAGTGTGAAGTAGGGTGGGGGTTAGCAGGGTGGTGGAGGGGGTGGGGATTTTTTTTGAAATGAAAAACAAAGGGCAGTATATATGTTTCAGCCAGGGGAAAAAAAAAGAGGGCCAAAGGTCACAAAAACAGGAGTTTGAAAAGTGTGTGGATGGTAATTAGAGATTAAATCATCACATATGCCTGAGGATACACCGTCCTTGGAGTTGAGAAGCATGATAAAAGTCCAAGCCCCTTTTTTAAAACCTCTGATTTTAAGAACAAAGCCAGATGCTGGGGTATACTAGTCCCTGTTTTGGAGGAGTGAGTACTTATGGGTACAGCCTAACAGCTGGCCCCTCCCAGCCTCACAGTGCCCTGAGAAGTATCTCAGAAGGAGGAGGTGTCCCTGCCTTTCACATAGGCACAGCTGTGTGTAGGGACATCAGATCCCCTCCTCTCTGGGGCATGGTCAGTCTTTAACTCCTTAGGTACCAACAACTTACTGGACAAAAGCAAAATGTCCTTCCCAGGTCATCCAGACGTCAGTATGGAGCCTATTGAATTAATATGGCTGCGCTTTGGAGTGAGAGTTTATTCTTTTAGTTCTGTTTTGTCTTTTTCAGAAAAGAGACTTAATGTGTTACTGTGGTGTAGAAAATCAATGCTTTGAAATCAATGGTGATTTTGCAGACTGTTTAAAATGACTCCCGTAGCTGTAGAAATGGCTGCAGAGCAAAACGAGTTTGGCCCATTCCACCATTCCACCCGTGTGGCTGCCACTTCTTCTTGGGGGTTGGACGTTTACAAGTGCAGCGCTCAGAGCTTCAGCCCAGGCAGAGCCAGTCTGACCCTGAATCATGCTAGAGATTCAGAAGCTATACATGAGATGTGTGTTGGGGCCAAGGTCTGGGGTAGGTGGCCGGTGTGACTACATTGCTGGCTAATAACTGAACAAGAAAAACAGGGACAGAATTGCTGCCGAGGGTCAAGAGAAGCTGGCTGGTCTTTGGTTGACTCTAGGGCCACTTTCTGGAAGAAGGGCTGTGGTCACTGGTGAGAGCTAGGCATTGAACAAATGACGTCCACCCCGTGACTGTGTTGTAAGCTACTCGGGGACAATTATCATCAGTGCCTCTGAAGGAGACCTGTGTTCAGAGGTCTTAGGTGACTCTCCCAGGATCACATGGCAAGGGAGCCGGGACTTTGCCCTTGTTTTCTTTCTCCACATGCCCCTAAGGTGGTTTAAGAGAAGGTAGTTCTCAGGTGATTTCAGATCTGAATTTCTGCTATCCATGACTGATAAGCAGAATCCATAGCCCAAAGGCACTAGATACCACAAGGCCACAGCAACACGATGCCTTGGTAGCCCCTTAGTGGGGCACTGGCTACACAGGGTGGCCTGCTCACCCTTCTCCATTCTCTCTGGATGTGCCAGTCCCCTACAGGCATCTTTCTCTGTTTTGGCCAACCCTAGAAAAACTTTTTCCAAGGCATAGCATTGCCTTCATCTAAATCATGAACAGCTAGTTGTGGTGCCTGGTCCAGACAGTACATTTGGGGTACTAGGAGTGGGTACCTCCAAAGGCTGGATCTTGGCTTTCACCATGCAGAGTCAGCCCAGGGAACCAGGTGTGAATTGGTGGTGACCTGCACTGAAGGCCATTAGTAACTCACTGGCCACACCTTGGACAAACAGTGCTCTGTAAAGGACCAGGAGGCCACCCGCGAAGAACCCAGAATGGGCCAACTCTGACTTCTCCTTAGACCTGGGAGGTTCAATTGATGCCATTTCTGGAGAAAGCCAGTTGCTTTCAGCCTGTCCTCTTGGAGAGAATTTCAGTTAAGTCCTCAGCCAGGCTCTTACCTAGAGGCTTTGAATGAATCTCAGGATTCTTCTGTTTTAAGGGGAAGTCCTGGGCAGAATCTTTCTGAAACAATATGTAGTCTTTGACTGGTACCCTAAAGATTCTCCATCCTGGAAGCTCCAGACTTGGCAAGCAATTCTTTGGGTAGATAAAGTTGGGGTGTTTGTGAATACCTGTTCCCCAAAACACAGAACTGTTCCCTGCATGGACCACTGCTGTGGAATAAGCTTTTGACTGGCAGCCTCCCTTATTCTTGGCACCCAGCAAGTCACCAAACGGCTCCATGTGCACCTGTGAAAGTGACAGAGAAGACTGGCAGTCGCAAAGGTAATCTACTTCCTGTTTCAGGATGTGCCTGCTTATGGTAGTGACCTGTGGTCCCAGTGTTTGGTTTCAGTTAACAAGGTGGAGCCCTGTGTGGTGCTACTGCGCTGAGCTCCTCAGAACTGCCCATAGGATGCCCTGAGCTCCCTGAAGGAGTCACACCTGGCTGAGGAGATTGCTTCAGGCTTGGGCTGTAGAGCCAGTTCTCTGCAGTGAGAATCACAAAATCCAGGCCTCTTCCCCTTCCTCCCTTTCCTCTGCCTGTATACGGGAAGCATATTATTATGTGCAGCCCAGGGACAGCGTCTCTATGAGGACTGTCCCTGCTGGAGGTTGTTCTCCCTAAGTGCTGTGGGCTGCCTGACATCTGCTAGAGCCTAGCAGATGACGAGTGAGGGAAGACTCTGGAGAGAAGGGCTGTCAGGTGGAGAGCAGAAAGTGGGGTGCTGTATTCTAAGTGGCCCCCTGGTTCCGGGTTGGGGGAGGGAGGGATGAAGCCAATTTGTTTCTGCCTTCTGGGCCAAATGCTAGGTCCTGAGGCTTGCAAGCCCCAGCCTCTCAGAGCCTGGAGGCAGAGAACAGGACTGAAGGACCCTCGGGGATGGGGGCGGGGGAGTAAGAGTCCTCAGAGGTTGTGGGGGCCTATATTAGGGTTTGACTACTGATTCTCCCAAAGCCCTAAGCCTCTTGTGAGTCTGGGACAGTCTTTCAGTGCCTGCTATGAAGATCAGTTGAATCAGCAACTTCCTCTCTCTCTGGTACACACACAACATTCTCCTTTCTGTCCATCCGCATGTTACCAGAGCGGAGATGCATGTAGAGCAACTTGTAAATGAACCGTTGGCCCCTCCTCCCCAGCTTCTTCATGAAGTCAGAGCTGCCCTGAAAACTGACAAGTGCTTTCATTATGCAAAACCCAGACAACAAACCTGCCTAAAGCAAGCAGGCCTCAGGGGTGCCATCCAGTTGAGTCCCCTTCCACAAGCAGTTCCCTTGCCAGACAGAGCCCACGGTACCCACACTTTCAGTTTTGATGATTTCAGAGATTTTAAAATGTCAAAGAAATCCTGCCTGTAAATGTCCCCACAGTGATGTAGTCATTTTGTAGAGAAAGCAAGCAAGCTTCCTGACTGGCCAGCCCTTTCAGAATGGTTCAGGCTGTGAGCCCAGCCCCTCCTTCCTAACCCCTTCCTACCACTCCCCCATCCTATTCATATTCTGATCTACACACTTGAAAAGATGCTATTCCAAACGTTCCTGCCAAAGAGGAAATCTTCCTCCTGTTTTTAGAGCTGCTGCCAGAAGCCTTCATATGCTCGGGGCCCAGTGGCTGCAGATGCGGGACTTAGGCACAACAGGACCAAGCAGACCAGGCTTTGGCATCAGGGAGCTGGCCCGCTGGCCTTGTCTGAGGGAGGAAGGTGTCAGATCCCCTTGAGCTTCTAACTCTGCACAAAACTCCAAGGGTACTCACATAGGGGGCGGGGATACAACTAGGTAACATCCACCCCCAGAGGGGAGAGTCCCCTGATTCAGAATTCACAGTCAGTTGAGGAAAATGAGAGTGAGACGTGGTAGGTAGGAGGGGTTTGCCAAGCTAACTTGTTAAATAGCAGAAAATGGTAGAGAACTTCTAAAATCAGCAAGACAACACGATCATTCTTCGCTAGCATTTATTGATGTCCTACTGTGCATCTGCTGATAAAGCTGGCCAGCACATACTCTGCGCTTGAGGGTGGAAGTGAGAGCGGGCAGACTGGCTGAGTGCTACTGTGGTTAAGGGAAAGGTATGTGAGGCTCACTTGAATGGTGCCCCCTGTGCTCATGACAAGTGTGAAGACTTTAGACACCTTTCCAGAGGAAGTCATGTTGAAATGGAGGTCTGGAAAAGATGAAGAGCTGCAAGACAAAAGGCCTGTTGAGAAAGGAGGTGTCTCTCACAGGTCTTCTAGAAAAGTGTGGTGTGACTTTGGGGAAGTACGGTAGGCGGACGGCAGATGTCTCAGCCACAGCCTGGGAAATTAGTGGGGTGTACATATGGCTGAGGGAGTCTGAGGGGTTATGAAGAGGTTCTGGATTCAGAGTAGGGTGGCTGCAGAGGGCCAGTGCTGTGTCCACTCGTGGGAAGCTTGCTGGAGGAGGTGGGGAAGGGAAGCAGGTGGTGGGGAGGGGAGAGGGGCCAGCTCCCTGGGAGGGTGCCCACGGGAGTGCAGCTGGAGGAGGTCCAGGGTCTTCATGCCACTGGGGACCTGGATGAGGACCTCAGCAGCATCCCTAGCAATCAAGTATCTGGTGCTAATTACAGATAACAGCAGGCTTCATTTGCATATTAACGACTGAGTATACTAATTACAAATTAGCTTTATCTATTCATTAAAACAAGGCCAGGATGCCTTTTTACTTGGGAAGGGTTTGATAGTGTTAGTTAAATTACTGTGCACCTGGAAGGAATGAATACCAGCTGCATTTTCTTGTGGGCATTGTATAAATCAGTCTGGTAAAAATAGAGGCAGCAGCAAATTTGAAACCAAAGATGGGGTTCGATTTTCTGTCCTCAGAAATACAGCGCATACATGCAGTTAGGAGTAATTTCCAGCAAACTTGTCAAGAAAGTTCAGAATTATTACATTACAAAAAAGAAAAAAATTGTACTGCTCTCTCTTTATGCCCGAGGAAGCAGGGCCCCTGGAAGTTCCCTCTGAGGCTGGAGTGCTTCCAGAATGAGCCAGGAGGGAGCTGTGTAGGGTGGCTGAAGTAGAGAGGCTGGGGAAGAAAAGGTGATAATAACACAAAAAGCCAAGCCAGCAATCACTCCAGCACCACTAGGAGAGAAAGCAAAAAGCAGTGGAGATGACAGTGGCTTTCTTGTCTGTGGGAAGCTTGGCTGTGAAGTCACTGAGTTAAGCTTTGCCTTCCCTGGGGCAGGGACTGTGGCACTGCAGAGATGGAGAGGAGGCAGCGTGTGTCTGGGGGAGAGGTGAAGGGGGTTCCTAAGTGTGTGTCCCAGATAACAAGGTAAATAATAGACGGGATCCTAGGCGTGGGGATTGGAACACGACCTGGAGGCGGGGACAGCTTTTCTCTCTGCGCCTGCTAGTCATGCTAACTTCTTAACCCCCTGGAGAAGTGATAGCTTGATATAGAATATTGATCAGGTCTGTGAAGATAGGGAACATAAAGCCAGTTTGTTTGGCTTTAATTCCTAAGCCAAGACGTAAAGACGTAACAGTCTAAGTCACCAAAACAGAAACAGAGCAAACACTCCTGACTGTGTGTGTGGTTGGAGCAAATGCGGCTCTTTGTGGCACTGGCCTGTCTCGAATTCTCAAGGCTTCTCATCACCTGCCTGAGAAAATTCATGTCCTTCAGGGCTCCTGTGATATGGGCACTGTCTACCTCTATTCATGACCCTCTTTAATCCACTGCCTGTTGACTCGACACACAAACGTATCAATGTTAGGCCATAACCTTTCCTTCCTTCCTTGTCCCCTAGATCTCATGTTACTGTGTTATAAAACATAGACAGTTCAACTTCTAAAGTGTCACAGTCTTTAAAAATTTCAATGCTTTAGTAGTACAATATCTTTTAAAGGTTCAAAGTCTCAAAACTGTAGGCCCCTATAAAATATAAAATGTTACATACATTTTACTCTTAAAGGGAAGAATCAGGACGTAAAACAATCACATTTAAGCAAACCAAAATCTATCAGAGTTGCTAACTCAGTGTCTAGTAGATGATCCATAGGGCTTAGCCATCCCATGTCTACAATTCTGCCATCCTCAGCAAACAGTTTGTTTTGTAGGCTCAAACAGCTCCACTCCACACCTGATGATGTCCTGGGTCATCATGGTCATCCAATGGCCCTGAAATCTCCATGGTCATCATGGTCATCCCGTGGTCCTGAAATCTCCATGGTCATCATGGTCATCCAACGGTCCTGAAATGGTGGCAAGCCTCAGTTTCTCTCTATGGCCACTTTATGTTTTTAAAGTCAGTGGTCTTTGCTTCCTTCAGAAACTTCATGGGTAAGAAGGCCTCCACTGTCTCTATTTCTGTTAACACTCGTATTCTCCCAGGCTACCCCAGAGGAGCCTGCACAATGAGTTTTCTAGCCCAAAGTTCTCAATGCTTCTACACTCTTACCAAACCCAGCATGGTCAGGTGGTCACAGCAACACCCCACTCCTGGTACTGAGTTTTTGTCCTAGTTTGTTTTGGATAAAACACTCTGACAAAAACAGCTGAGGGAAGGAAAGGCTTTATTTCAGCTTACACTTCCAGGCCACAGCCCGTTGAAGCACGGTTAATAACAGCTCACAGAGGGAAACTGGGGTTCAACCTGAAGGGAAAAGCAAAACAGCCAGCCACTGGCTCTTACCTTTGCCTTAGTCCAAAATGGCGATCCTGCCTCCAAGAATCTCGGAATGAGACTGTGTCTGAGAGCTGTTTTCCTCCTCTCTAGGGCTGGGATTGAAGGTGTGCACCACTGGGATTAAAGGCACTCACCACCGGGTTTCTATAGCAAACTAATGTGGTTACTGGGATTAAAGGTGTGTGTTACCACTGTCTGGTCTGTAGGGTTGATCAGTGGGGCTGCTTTACTTTCTGATCTTCAGGTAGGCTGTATTTATTAAAATCCAAGTGAAATGCCGCTACAGTCCATCAGTAAGGGAAGTCGGGGAAGAAACTCAAGCAGGGACTGGAGCAGAAGCCAGGGAGAAGCACTGGCCCCTCTAGCTAGATCAGCTAACATTTTTTACAGGCCAGACCCCACCTGCTTAAGGATGGCGCTGCCTACACTGAGCCAGACCCCTCCCCTATCCGTAATCAAGACAGGTTCCCACAGCTGTGCCCACAGACCTGTGCAATGAGAACGATTCTCCAGCTGAAGTTCCCTCCTCCCGAGTGACAGTTTGCATGCAAACCTGAAACACTCCTCTTTGAAATCCATAGGAAAGCCAATCGCTTTCGTCTTTCTTTTTTTCTCCAGGTCCCAATCTCCATCAAGTCCCCTGACTCAGTCTCCACTCCCCTCTTTCGCTGAAAGACAAAGCAAACCCAGGTCGGATGGGAGAGACAGGCAGGTTTCCAAAGACAGCAGGAACACTAGGGACTCAGGGCTCTGAGGGACTTCTCAGCTTTCCCACCTAGCTCTACCCACAAAGGGTAGTGCTAGGATGCTTGTAGCTTCCTTCTGAACATTCCCCCATGCTGTCCATGTCTCTGACCCTCATCCTCCAGGGAAGAGCAGGCCTCGGGCTCATCCTCAGAGAGCTCCTGACCCATCAGCTGAGATTTCTAAATGCTGGGGGTGCACGGTCTGGAGCGACCGTTAAGAGTAGCTCAGTGATAAAGTGCTCGCCTCATACCTGAAAGGTTCTGGCTTCAATCCTCCACTGGACCACCAACAACTAAATAATAGAATGCCCTGTGTTCTTTCTCAGGTTTCAGCGGGCCCCAACCCCATGGTCCTTCATCACAGCTAAAGGGGACCAGGCAAATGTGTAGTGTGGGCCTCACAGCTCTTGCAGTAAAAACACCCAACCCAGCTCTGGCTTTGCAGCTTTCTCACAGAAGTCTAGCCGAGAGCCAAGAGGAAATGGCAACACAGTGGTCAGCAAACACCTAGAGAAAGGAGGGATGCTGAGCCAAAGTGCCTTGCCTTCGGGGCACAGGGCAAAAGTCTAGGCTTTCCTTCAAGACAAACAAACAAACAAACAAACAAATAAATAAATAAATAAATAAATAAGTAAATAGATAAATAATTCTTGATTGTGAGGTTGATTGGCAAAGAGGACAGGAGCAGAAAAGAGTTCAAATCTGCTTCCCCAATCGGTGTGAGTGTGGAGCGTTCCAGGGCCAGAGAGGAGAAATGTTCCTGAGCATTAGTGAGTAAAGAGTTAGTTTTAGAATCCTTTGTGCAGGTCCTCAGCCTCTTCCCAGGTTGCATGCATCTTTTAGGAGGGAGTTATGTTCTGCCTTGGGCTTTGGAGCTCCTAATGTTGAAGTCATTGGTTAGATAAATCAGCTGCTTCAGTGTGTGATGGTTCTTCAGAAACCAGTGTCAAGCTGCTAGACCAGACTCTGTGCTCTTTTCTGGAAAAGCAGCAATAACATTCTGCTGTGTAAGGAATTTATGCCCAGGCCTTTGCTGATTTCCATACTAAGGGTAGTAGTCACTCAGGCAGATGGTTTTTGGACTTTGACTGTGGGCCCTCAGCCTGTCTGCAGTCCAGGGAGCTAACCACAGTCAGGGCCTCTGGCATTTAGTGGGTATGAATCCCTAGGCTTAGAGCGGAAGCTCAATTTGTTTAGGTCACCTGGCCTTGGCCCTCCTGCAGGTCCATCTGGCCTCTCGTTATGGACCAGATTGGCAAAGGACAGAGATTTGGAGCTGAGGAAACTCAGCAGACACACTCATGAAGGCTTCCATGACTCTCCTCCATCCCTTTCGCTTCAGGCTGCCTACTGACTGGGTGGCGAAAGAGCAGAAGGCTTTCACTTTAGAGAATGCAATGGGGGGGCAGGAGTCAGCTCTCAGGGGTCATGGCTGGCCTCATTTCCTCCTTGCAAGCCCACTGTCAGCTCCCCAGAGTTCTGAGGGCACTTCTTAGTTCCAGAGTTGGGCCAAGGGTAAACCAGGAAAGTACTACAAGTTACACTCCCGGGGTGTGTCTCTAATCTGCATCATGTCTAGACTTTCTAATGCCCCGGAGGAGCATGAATCTTATCAGAGTCTTCATTTTTGACAAGCAATAAGTTCACGCTTATCTAGGCTGATGGCTCCGGGAGCTTCCTTCAGTGAACTGGTAATTTCAGAAGTTGTAGGAGGGAGTTCTCTGCCAAAGGACCACACTTTCAGCCCCGAGCTACAGCTCAGTTTGGCCTGATTGTCTTTGATTTTATTCTTTGCATAAAATGGCTAGTTTCAGATGCAAAAATAAACAAATGGTCGTGCAACTTTGAAAGCCCTTCTCCTTGGAGACGGATCCCTAAGCTCTTTGCTGCTTCTTGGCTATTTCCGGCTGCCACGGTGCTGATCTTTCTTTATTCTTTTCTATTTTCTGTCTCTCTGTTGTGCTTTCCCAACCCTTACCAAAAAAGAAAAAGACAAGCATAGTGTCTGTCTCTCTGTGCGTCTATCTCCTCTGTCTGAGTCGTGCACTATTCTAGTATGGATCCTCCTTGCCATCAAGAATAGTTCCTTCAGGAGATGACACTCGGAAATCTAGACATGCCTGTTTAAATGATAAATTAGAATTTTAAAAAGTGATTAAAAAAAACCCCACCATTTGTTTCCCCAGTAACAATTTTGTTGCAAAGCTCAACATTCAGACCTGGAATGAAAAGCCTGAGAGACCATCCTAGGCCCCTGGAGGGAGAATGCCTTCCACAAACAACTGAAGATCCATTCCGGTGCCCCTCTTCCCCAAGCGGAGGCTAGAGGAAGGCCTGCATTCCAGCAACTTCTGCCTCCAGGGAGCCATGCAGTCTTCAGGCTTGTGGGGGGGGTGTGCGGGAGTGTGGGTGATCTGGGTGTATCCCAGGGGTATCTGAGAACACCGAAGAGTAGGAAGGAGGTAACCCAGAGGACTGAGAAGGCCAACTATAGTGACTGGACAGAAAGAAGGTGAGGCCTTGGAGGCATTTGGGGATTGGCATCTCCAGGCCTTGGTACCCACCTTATGGAGAATGAGGAAAGGAGTCTGTAGAGCTGTTCTGTCCTGCCTTGGGGACCCAAGAGGGTGTAGTTGATATGGATCAGGATTGTGACCAGAGATGGAGCTACCGTAGTTGATGCCACCTGTTTCCACAAGAACTGGGGTCTAGTTTCCCCTTTCTGGAGTCTGTGTGGACTTGCCTAAATGAGCTGCTTCAGTGACCGTAGTTCAACAGAAGGCACATTATGTGACTTTCCAATACTAGTTTCTGGAAGACACTCGCACTTCTGCATGGGTCTTTCCTGGGGCTCCACACCTGAGCAACTGAGGTACTGTATCACAACCACGTGGGAAGGCCACAGGTAGGTGCCCAAGAACAGTTAGCTATCACAGGAATGTCCCTCATCATAGCCTCTGTCTATCCACAGCCTTGTAGGAGGTACTCAGTGAGAACTAGATGAGCTGGGCCAATGTCAGGCCGGGAGAAACAGTAGCTGACTCTGCTGTCCTGGACCCCTGTGATCTGTGGGCTTCTGACGCAGCAATGGCTGAGTGGGACATATGGGAAGGGAGGGGCTGGGTGGAGAGCACATAGCACATACAGGACGCCCATGACAAGGGAGCTAGAGGAGGTTTGCCATGGTAGCCTCATGGCAGCGGCTTATCAGATGAAGCCACCTGGTGTGGACCTGGGCAACAGCAAGCAGGACTAGCAGGACACCAGGTGCCCAGCAGCCTGACAGCAGCTGTGATACGAGAGCGAGCGCGAGAGCGAGCGCGAGAGCGAGCGCGACTGGGAAATGAAGATGCACCAGAATTTCAGCAAGACCAAGAGGGAATGAGGAGGAGGGAGTGACTGCCCGACTCTCTCCTACCCTCTCCTACCCACTACCTGCCAGTGCCTCCTGTTGGCTAAGTGCAGCTGGAGGCCAGATGCCAGAGTGGTGGCAAGGCAGAGGCCTCTCTGAATAGTTTGGAGAACAGGTTGGCAACCTTGTTTGGGACTTGGCCACCACAAGTGAGAAGAGAGGTCAAAGCGGAGGTGAGGAATGCAGTCTGGAGGGTAAAGTGAGGCAGGGGTGGATCTTTTCACGCGAGGAGAAGCTAAGGTTGCTGGGCAGGAGGGGTGCTGGGTGGCAGAACGTACCTTGTCATGTGCTGTTCGAGCTCAATGGGGAACTAATGCTGGAAGTCTAATGCCCCCCCACCCGTACCCCTACCCCGCCCCTGCCCCCAACCTCCTTCAGACCCAAGTATGCTTCTGCAAAGCTCTCTCTAAGACCTCTCCTCAGGAGACAGGCTGGCTGCTAACTGTGTAGGGCAGCAGAGAGCGGCAGAACACTCTAGGAGTAGACCGAGTCCTAGACTACAGCTAAAAGGTGAACTTTCCCAACAGAGGCTCTTCTTGTTTGTCCCTAGTAGAAAAGTTCCTGCTTTGTAAGGTGGAAGGAAGGTCTCTTGTTGAGGGAAAGCTTGATCAGGAACTCGGCTGACCACTTCAACTTCCCTAGTCAGCTTCTGCTGGGTGTCGTGAGTGCATATCTGATGATGTTACCTTTATCTGTTGCTGTTTGTTTTCACTTGGAAGCCTCACCTGAGGGGATACTCTGTTCTGCCCAGGGAACTCTCTATGAAGCTCACCAGTGGACTGCCTTAAAGGGGCTTCTTCACTCCGTCTCTACTGGATGTTTTGAGTACCTAATTCAAACTAAAGGAAAAGTTAGTATTCCAGAGCTTTTTCTCAGCTGTACAGACATATGGGAAGGACCTGCAGCCCCCACCCAGCAAAGGAAAATTTAAAGGGCCCCAGGCAAGTGCCTACAGCAGGGCGCTCTCTGAATTGGTGAGAGCAGAGCCTGAGGCTCTCGGGAGCTGACCACAGTGGAGAGGTCTGTGCCCTCAGTCTGTCTTCAAGCTGGTCATATCCCATCTTCAGCTGGCACTTAGGACAGTGTGAGCCTCCTGAATTCTTGCACTGAGAACAAAGGGAGTCGGGTGCCCCCTGAAGAAGAGTGACATAGAGGTCAGAGGGCTTCACAGAAACTATCCAGGTAGGCCGTTTACCCAGCTTATTGGTGGGCTTGAGAATTCAGTCAACCTCTCGCCTAACCCACCCTGGCTAGGGAAGCTCTCAGAGTGCATAGCTTGTTTAACACTGGTGTCCTGGAGGACAGGACTGGCTGGCTCCCCTTGAGGTAGCTCTGCAGCCTCTTCCCTTGCCTTCCAGCCCCAGCATGTATAACTCATAGAAGTGGCTGCGGGAAGAAGTCTCCTGGCATCGACAGTGGTAATAACTGGCCAATAGATGCTTAAAGGAACAATGTCTGGGGACTTGGGGGGTCTTCCTAACCCCACAGTTAGTGCTTACAGTTCATAAATAAGTGAAGGGGGTATCCTGGGCATGACAACTCAGATCAGGCTCATTCAGATTTTGACCATCTCTGAGATTCAAGCACCGTGTATGTGTGTGTTCGTGCCTGGGCCTGTGTGTGTATGCATACATGCACACACATGCACAGAACTCCCTGGACAATTGTCAGAATGGTAGAAATGTTTTTCTACCCCATATCACATTGTTCAGACTAAAATACAAACAGAATAATATGAAAGGCTTTTCTTATCCGCCCTCCCCACACCCCAGGAACCAGCAGGCATGGACCACAAGAAGAAAGGGTTTAGTACCATGGAATAAGACTGAACTTAAAATTAGAGAGTGCCATACCTCTGCCAAGGGTGTTCTTTCTGGACTCAATGGCAGTGATGGAACTGTCACTGAAGAAGCTGGAGAAAGGTAGTCTCCTCTCTGCAGAACCCACTCTACGCCAGGTGCACCCTGAGTCCTGCAGTCTAGTTCCTTGGCTGCATCCCTCCTTTGGGGCTCAGAACCAGTGACCTTAGGCTCAGAGCCAGGAAACATATGTTGGTGCCCAACCAGCTCCTACCCACTGCCAGGCTGGGGCTCTTGGCTGCGCCGCCGGACAGCTGGGAAGGGAGGGGCTCTGCTTGGCATCCACTCTCAGCACTGGTGTTCCCATTTCTGCTGGGGTTCACTGGGAGAGAGACGAAGCGCCAGCACGACAGATTTGTTTTCCTTTTTCTCTCGGTGACTCACTTTTTACCTAAAGAATAGGGCAGTTGGAGCCGCTTGGTCTTGGCTTTGGAATGGAATAGCTCCATGTCTTGGGGTTTGGCCAAGGGCCTTTTCCAATGAGTTTCTTCCTCTCCTAGGAGAGGCCATGTTCTTGTGTGAGCCAAAGGAGAGAGACACAGATGTCAGTGTGGGCGAGAGAGCTCCAAGTCCAGCTCATTTCTTCTACATCTATCGTTCAAGGCCAGCGCCAAGGAGGAACGGGGCTTTCCTACTGGACACTGACAGCAGCAAGGTTGACAGTTTCCCTTGCTTCAAAGCACCAGGGAGCAGCATATCTCACCCCTTGCCATTCATCTCCTGTGCACCCCACACATTCACCTAACCATTCATCCACCTACTTCTCTACCCATCCTGCCATGCTCTCATCCATCTGCCCATTCCTTCCCTCGCCCAGCTGTCTTAGCTCTCAGACATTTACCCCATCCATCTACTCATACAATGACTCTCAGGAACCCTGTGTTGGCACATGGCTGAGGGGGGTAGCTTCCACATGAGTGATTTAATCAGCCTGAGGTATTGGTGTGCCTGAAGGAAAGCCCATCAGTATGGAGTGGCATCGAGGAAGAGGGAGTGGCTGGCAAGGCCCAACTCACTTTGAAGGGCTGGCTGTAGAGTTGGCCAATCCCACAGAACACTCATCTGAGGTTCATAGTCTTGGAAGGAACCCGACTTCGTGGGGGGGACACAGGGAAAGTTAGCAGAACCACAGGGGTGCCTCTTGGAGTTGGGGTTTGAGTTAAAACAAACAAACAAAAACCCTCAGTACCAAGAGTTAAAATCTTTACCTGTAAGGGCATGGTTACAGAGCACCACAGAATGAATTCCTTTCATATCACGAATGTGTGTGCCTACATTTAAAACCCAGTGGTTATTTCAACTGTTCTCCTCAGAAACACATCCCAAGTCCATGGAGAATGTAAATGAGAAAGCCAATATGCCAGAATGTGAGGCACATGGAACACCCCCTGGAGTTATTCGGAGAGAAAGCAGGCTTTTGTTTTTTCTTCTTGAAAGTGACTGACCCCAGAGCAGTAAGCGTCTCTGGGGCTTTTGGGGAGGCAAGGGTGAAGGACCAGCATGTGTTGGTCCCCTGGGGCCTGGCAAGCCTGAAGCCAATACCTGAGCGAAGTGTGCATGGGAGGAAGGGCAGGGGGGGTGTACGCTCCCTGCCTGTACTCCTTGATTCCAGTGTTTTCTCTCTGTAAGAACTGAGAGTGATTCTCACATTTCTGAAGCCGTTTGTCGGCTTCCTCTGTTCTGTTTCCTGAGCAGTCAGGCAATGTGTTGTCTCCAAAGCAGTACAAATGGCAATTCAGTCTCAAAGGAAATACCTCGCCTAAGGAAGAATCTCACCATGCCAATTGTGGGATGATCATTTTCCACACCAAAACCACACTGAAAATGTTGGCTGTCAAGATACAGAAGCGGCAGAAATGTAAATTCACTTGACACCAAGAAAGAAGAGAAACCATGTTCTGTTAGGGTGGCTCGCCAAGGACGCTCGGCTCAGCCTTGCGTTTTCCTCTGCAGACTTTGCCATGGCTGCTCAGGAAAAGGACTTGTGCTTTTCAGAAGAGGGACATCCCTGGCGCTGCCTAGCAGGTGGCATTCCTGATGCTCACAAAGGCTGGGCATCTTTGCCAGGCTTCCCCAGCAGGTTAACGTTGAGGTGATGATTAGATGCCGGTGACAGACGGCAGTTCACACCCCTCCCTGCCTTCCTTACGGATCCACAGGGGCCCGGGGCTTGCTTCCTCTCGAATTGCTCTCTGCTTTTGCTTGTTTGCGTTTGCTACCGCCTGAAGTGGGTTGCTGGATCCCATCTGTATTCCAAGTCAAAGCCAAGCTGTCCTTGCTCAGCAAAGAGCTGGGAAGTGTCTGTGTGCGGCTTGTGACAATCACACAGCCTCTCCCTAGAGGAGGTGTGGCCCATGCACATGTGAGCTGGAGCCTAAGCTCATCCTTCAAAGAAAAATGTCTCATTGCTCAGCTTCTTGCTGACATTCGGTTTGCAAGTAGGACACTGCCAATGTCTCTCATGTGACCTCTGAGTGTGAGGAGCCTCCGGGCTAGCTCATTGCTTTGTCTAGCCATCCTTCAAATCTCACCCGTGCTGGTGTCGAATGCATTAGCTGCCTGACAAAAAAGAATTAACTTTCCTCTGACGTGATATAAAAATAATAAAAACAGAACTGGCCAACTTTCTATGTTTAGTATAGAGGAAAAGCTGCTGTCTGGGCACCTGAAGCATAGCTCTTAGATGGGGTATTCTGTCTGACAGGAAAGCTGCCAAACTCCAGGTCTATGGGTCAAGGGTAGCTCTTGTTTGCAAGGTTGAGTTTACCTTCACTCTTCACTTTCTGGTCGAAACATTAAAAACAGGGCTTGTGATTCCAGACAGATGGAATAAGGGTAGCCCACTACTTCTGCTAGTTACAGTGGAAAATCCTGGACAAAATACATAAAAACTACCTACCAGAAAATTATGTATAATTGAGGAAAGACAGTGGGCAGCCACAGGTGTGTGTGTGTGTGTGTGTGTGTGTGTGTGTGTGTGTGATATTGCCTCCTGTGTATCCTGGCTTGTGTACTAGAGAGGCCCAAAATATGGAAATGTCAATGGGCTCAACCGAAAATGACTCCTCTAGCGGAGGCCCCGGGAAAGGGAGGCAGTTCAGGACAGAACTCTCTCCAGTTTCTGCTTTACTCCAGGATAGTCCCGGACCACACCCTTCTCCCTGGGCGCTGTGGTGGTGGGGGAGATAGCTGAAGTGTCTGGACTACTCATTCCTCAACTGTGATGGCAGGCTTTAAGTAACAACTGGATATAACCTGGAATTGCCTGGGAAAAGAAGTTTGATGAGGATTTACGTAGCGCAGGCTGGCTTGTGGGCATGTCTATGGGGGGTTGCCTTCATTGTTACCAGTGTAGGAAGACTCAGGTACAACAGGAAGGAGAGGCCCGCTTGTTCATCCTGGCCGCCCGGCTAGCTTAGCCCCAAAATAACCACATAGAAACTGTATTAATTAAATCACTGCTTGGCCCATTAGCTCTAGTTTCTTGTTGGCCAACTCATATTAATTTAACCCATTTCTATAAATCTGTGTATCACCACGTGGCAGTGGCTCACCGGGTAAAATTCCCAGCGTCTCTCTGGCTCTACCCTTCCTCCCAGCATTCAGTTCTATCCTCCTTGCCTACCTAAGTTCTGCCCTATCAAAAGGCCAAGGCAGTTTCTTTATTCANACATAGAAACTGTATTAATTAAATCACTGCTTGGCCCATTAGCTCTAGTTTCTTGTTGGCCAACTCATATTAATTTAACCCATTTCTATAAATCTGTGTATCACCACGTGGCAGTGGCTCACCGGGTAAAATTCCCAGCGTCTCTCTGGCTCTACCCTTCCTCCCAGCATTCAGTTCTATCCTCCTTGCCTACCTAAGTTCTGCCCTATCAAAAGGCCAAGGCAGTTTCTTTATTCATCAATGGCAATGACAGCACACAGAAGAGACTCCCACATCACTCAGGCCCACTGTGTGGCACTATTTTATGGTCAACACCCCTTTCTTACCATATGGGAGTGAAGAGAGGGTCAGCCTGGAGGCGGAGCCACTGTGCCCCTTTCTCCCTGCTCGCAAGTGTGAACATTATGTGGCCTGCTGCTTTGGTTTTCTGCCTCGATTTCCTCAATGATGGACAATCAGCTAAAATTGTGAGCCTCTGTCAAAACAACAGAACTAAAATACGAAGATCTTCCTGCAAGGAAGAGACACGCCCATCCTCTGTTGTCACTGTGACCATTTTGTAGGCTTTGAATAAAGAGATGGAGGACATCTGTTAATGGAACCATGGGCAGGCCTCAAGCGCTTCATGAATGGAAATCTTCACAATCAATGGAGCAATAGGTTTGAGAATCAAAATCAGACCCCACCAGTTTCAGACTGAGCCCCAGGTGCTACCAGGAATGTTGAAAACAAAGGGCTGTCTCTTCAAAGAAGGGATGGTTAGGCTGTTTTTCACCCAGGAGGCTGGTAACAGGTGTGGTTGATAGTTTGCTGAACTCTGTGCTACCTATATGGCCCGGTCACACTTATCCTGAATGTTGTTTACCTTGCTTGATCTTGCTTCCTTAGTTAACCTATTGAATATCTTGATGGAAGATATCACTTGTACTTTACAAGTGTTTCAATGTAATCATGTCTTAAGCTGTGCTGTGCACATGGGGACTGAGTTAATTATCACCAGCAAACTTTTTTTTTCCAAATGCCCAAAGTCCCTGGAGTCAGACTCCCGAAGTGTGAACCAACACTGGCGACGGAGTCGTATTGAATTGAATTTCCTTCTTGTCTCCCCTGGATTGACACACTGCTTGCTGCCCATGGTGTATGCAGAGATACCCAACATCCAAGGAGGGCAGAGGAGAAGAGCAGAAAGATCTTGAAATGAAAATCAGACAGATGCCCACAAAAGAAGCTGAAGATCTGTGCTCTGAACCTGGAAGACTGACTTTTCATGAAAGTGGAATATTTAAGTAGATGCCAGATCATGACACGATGCTCCAATGTTTCAAGACGAATAATTTATATAAAGAACAGGGACAAGGATAACAGAACATTTTTAAAGGGCTTATAACTATCACAAAAGTGACCCAACAATCAATTATGAACACCCTTGAAGCAAATTCCCAGTAAAACATTCAGTTGATATAAAGGAAAACTAAATAGCAACACAGAAATCAAAATAAAATGAATTCTAAACCCCACGCAATAGATTCAACTGCAGAGTGAGTTGTAAAAGGAAAGAATTAGTGAACTAAGACATAGGTCAATAGAAATGATTCAGTCTGAGCAAGGGAAGAAAAGATATTCTATAAACCAAGTCTCAAGGATCTGTGGAATTGTAACAGACAGAAAATCCATCAGTGTCCTAGAAGAGGAAGACTAAGTAAGAGGCTGAGCAAACACTGTCAGAAATAATGTC
The DNA here is from genome assembly GCA_001685095.1 of Ellobius talpinus. NCBI lineage: Eukaryota > Metazoa > Chordata > Mammalia > Rodentia > Cricetidae > Ellobius > Ellobius talpinus. The sequence continues at coordinate 19,090 of LOJH01001732.1, forward strand.
ACATAACTTCCCAGACTTGATGAAATACATTAATATATTGGTTCAAACACTGTAAAGGGTCTTTGGACCACCAGCTCCTGAATAATGAATGACATGAAGAAATTATAAGATTATGAAAACTTGGCTTTAGCTTGGGCCTGTTTCCAACTAGCCCTTATAACTTAAATTAACCCATTTATATTAATCTGTGTTCTCCCATGTGGTTTGTTACCTCCCCCCATACTGTAAATCGACTTCATCTGTGTCTAGCTGGCAAATCTTCACCTCTTTGGTTTTTCTCCTGAGTTCCTCTCTATCCTCTCTTGCCTAGCTATTGGCCATTCAACTCTTGATTAAACCAACCAGAAGGTGCCTAGGCAGAGACACACCTTCACAGTGTACAAAAAGATTATTTCACAACAAAATTCCAAGAGAGACATAATCAGGATAAACTATCCATACTCACACATAATCAAATTCCTGAAAGCTGAAGACAGAATGTCTCACAGGCAACCACGGGGAAGCATACGGGGTGAGAAATGATGGAAAGGGCAGCCTATTTCTTATCCGAAGTTGAAGGGGCTAAGAAGAAGGGCTTTGCAAGTGTTGAAAGAACAAAATCATAAGCCCCCAATTCTGTCTATATCTCACGAATTTCCCTCAGAAACAAAGATAAAGTAAAAACCAGAACATTCTCAAATGGAGGGAAACTAAGATTGTTGTCCATACACCTGCTTGAAGAATTACTATGGGACGTTTTTAAACCAGAAAGTAAGTGATAATGGAGAAAACTGGTAGCATTAGTCGTGAAGAAAGGCGACAAGTAAATGCCTAGGTGGTCATCAGTGTACCCTGCTCTTTACAGTTTCCAGGGCTGGGGACAGATCACTGAGCTTTGCAGCATACTCAGAAGCAAACATGGAGACAATTCCTTTGTATCCATTCTGGGAAGGATGGATCTATTCTAAAGAGAGCCCAGGGCCCCTTCCCAAAGCAGATTTAAATCTTAAAATACTAATAAACTCATTAAGTGTAAAGTCTAAACACAACGAATAAAAAAATAACAGAGATTAGCAAAATGGATTTTAAAAAAGTCATGGCTTACTTCATATTTTCTGTGGATAATCACTTGAAAGTAATAATATAAGATTTTTTTAAATGTAAAAGCATGGGGGGAAGCTGCAAATTAATCAAAGGGAATATGGGATGTGTTCCATCAAGCAGCACAGACTGTTGTGCATAGAAGTTGCCAGAGAAAAAGGAAGGGTGTTACATAATGGTGAGCACATGACATGTACTTGTCCCACTGTACACACCACACAGCTTCAAATATCTGAACCATGTGCTCCTTTTTTGAGCTAAGGATTTTGGAAGACTGGAGGGCCGAGCTACACAGCAAGATCCTATCTCAACAAATAGAAGACTAGTCCTGGGTAGGTGGCTCAGTTAGTAAAGTCCTTGCCATGCAACCTAGGTTAAAGAAAAAATGCAGCACCTGGGAGGTGGAGACAGATGGAGGCTTGGGGTTAACTGGCCAGCCACTTTAGCTGAGTGGGTGAGTTCCAGGCTCAGTGAAAGACCCTTTCTCAATAAACAAGGGAAAGGCTCCTGAGGGAGGATGTCTGACCTTGACATTTTGCCTCTGCATGCACGTGCACATGCATCCCAAGCCCCCCAAAGCCACCTAAATCCAGTCGAACAGACAAAACCTCATATCCTCCCAAACAGACAAACATAAATCTCCCAGCAACAATAATATCATTGCTCTATCAATAACTGTGAGAACTACAGATAAGATTCCCTCTGGTGGCGGGGGGGGGTACAAGAGAATCCAACCGTACCATTGGCCAGCATGCTCTAGTTAATACTGCAGAGCCATCATCCAACCATGCCATCAGCCATCATGCTCTTGTGAACAATGCAGAACTATCATCCAACCATACCATCAGACAGCCTGCTCTAGTCAACACGGAAGAGCCATCATCCAACCATACCCTCACCCAGCATGCTCTAGTTAATACTGCAGAGCCATCATCCAACCATACCCTCACCCAGCATGCTCTAGTTAATACTGCAGAGCCATCATCCAACCATACCCTCACCCAGCATGCTCTAGTTAATACTGCAGAGCCATCATCCAACCATACCATCGGCCAGCATGCTCTAGTTAATACTGCAGAGCCATCATCCAACCATACCATCAGCCAGCAAGCTCTGGTTAATACTGCAGAGCCATCATCCAACAGCCAATATCTTCCTTTGCACGTCTCAAGAGATGCTTAACATACATGGAATGGGGTGAGATGAACATAAAACTGGTCGGCTGATCAGATCGATTTGCCAACACAGAGCTCAGAGGGACTCAGCAGCAGTGAAAGCTCATGATGGAAAGATGAAGGCCTGCAGCCAGCAATCTAAGCAGCCACCTCCAGACCCTAGCATGAAGAGAAAATGAACAACAAGAAGATAAGAACAGGGCAGAAACTGGTGAGACTGAAGGCAAGAACAAGGAGCGTCCAGAAAGCCACAAGCTTGTTCTTGGAAAAGATCTGTATGACTGAATAATCTCTAACAAGTCTGACCAAGATGATAGAGAACACAAATTACCAATATTCAGGATGAGAATAGGGGGTGACACACAGATTGTTCCCATTCTGAAATAACAAGAGCAAGGACAAACGATGCTGTGCAAGTCGAGCTGTAAGCTCTGAGGAAATGGACCTGTTCCCCAAAGCCACAAACTGTGCACGCTCGCCAGAGATGAAGGAGGGGAAGAAGCTGGAGCAGCTGCACAGCAGCTGAGGACATGGGATTGACAGCTAAGGCTTCCTGCACAAATACCTTCAGGATTCTGCCCATCTCCTCCGACCATTTAAGGAAGAAATCACACTAGTTTTACATCTTCTCCTTCAGAAAGTAGAAAGGGAGCACTTCATAATTAATGACATGGGGCGAGCATTACTCTGATAACCATGGATAAAGATGGATAAGTGGGGGGCAGAGAGGGAGATGCTACACACACCAAATTCTCAATCAAATACTGCCAAATTGAATCTATGTGAAAATAATGGTATACCACCACCAATAAAAATATTTTCCTCATTTACATAGGATATAATCCAGGCAAGAGCTCTTAAAACTAAAATGTGAACCACACTAAGGCAGAAACTACAAAGTCAACCCAACAAAAAGCTCATCAACCTGAAAATGGGAATTCTGTTTATAATAGCTTGAACAGAAACCATTAGGAGATGACATTAGTTGCTGAAAACCACAAAATGTTGACTCAAAGAGCTAAAGAGAAGTGTCTGGCTATCTGGCAAAGAGCTGGCGGCCTCCAAGGTTGACATGCAGGTTCAGGGCAGCTCCTGTGGAAAACTCAGCTGGACGTAGATAAAGTGATTCCAAATTTTCTATGTAAGACAGAAGATCTGGAATTGAAACAGCTATAACAAGGGAAAGTGAAGTTGGAGCAATGGTGCCACATGATTTTAAGGCTTACTGTGTGCCCACAGTGACCGGGAAGGACAGTCACATGGGTCAGAGGAGCAGAACAGAGTTCAGAAGTAGACCTGGGGAAACAGAAAAGAACTGGTTTTTAAAAGTAAAGTTGCAAGATTCAAAAAGAAAAGGAAAGTCTTTTCAACGAATGCTATGGCCAAAGCCAAAACAAAACTGTAGCTCACGCTTTGTATAAAAATGAACTCAAAGTGGGTAGTAGATCTAAATGGAAAGTGAAAACAGATTTAAAAATAAATCTAGGAGCTTATAGCTACGTGGTGGCACATTTGCCTTTAATTCCAGCCCTTGGGAGGCAGAGGCAGGAGGATCTGTTGACAGAGGTTTCTGTTCCACCTGGCCCCGCAGCCATTCAGTCCCAAAGGAACACAAGAGGTCTACATTAATTATAAACTGGTTGGCCCATTAGCTCAGGCTTCTTATTAGCTAATTAACTAATTCTTACATCTTAGATTAGCCCATTATTCTTGTCTATGTCAGCCACATGGTTTGGTACCCTTTGTCAGTGAGGCATTTGCATCTGGCTTCCTCTGTGTCTGGCTTCCTCTGTGCCCACAGCAGACTGACTCTTTCCTCTTCCCAGAATTATCCTGTTCTTGCCACCAGCCTCTACTTCCTGCCTGGTTGCCCCGCCTAGCTACTGGCCAATCGGCATTTTTATTAAAATAAAAGTAACAATCTTTACAGGGTACAAGACCATTGTCCCACAGCAGGGATTTCTGTGAGTTTGAAGTTAGTCTAGTCTGCACAGAGAGACAGTTACTTGGAAAGTTGTACATATACTTGCCATATGAGTTAGCAATCACAGTCCCGAACTTTCTTCCCAGATAAAAACCTGAGCATAAATGTTCATAGCCCTACAGAAATGTTATTCATAATACTAAGTATTTATTCACAATAAAAACAGAAAACAATCCAGATATCCTTCAGTAATAAATTGTTAAATAAACTCTGGTACATCCATTCCTTGGAGAGAGAGAGAGAGAGAGAGAGAGAGAGAGAGAGAGGGAGAGATTGTGTATGCATGGATTCACTCTTTAAAATCTTCAGTGTGTGTGTGTATGTGCACGCCAGAATATGAGTTCAGGCACACATGTGCCATGGTGCATGTGTTGGGAGGCTCAAGGACAACCTTTAGCAGTCAGTTTTCACGTTCTGCCTTGTTGAGTCAGGGTCGTTCTTATTTCTGCTTCTGTACTCACTACTGCATGCCACCTGGCCCCAAAGCTTCCCAGTGATTGTCTTGTTTTCATCTCTCCATAGGAATAGCCAGGATTATGGATGCAGGCTACTGCACAGGCTTTGTAAAAATGTGTGTTCTGTGAATTGACTTCGTGTGTCAGTTGTCAGACTTGTGGAGCTAATGCCTTTACACATGGAGCCCTCTTCCCAGCCCACGTTCATGTGGCCTAGGCTGTTCTAGAGTTCATGATTCTCTTAATGTTTGCCTACTGAGTGTTGTAGTTACAGGTGTCCGACACCACATTCAGGTAGAACAGCTACTGGTACATACATCATTTGGATGATCTTAAAAGTATTGTGCTAAGTAAATGAAGAAACCTGAAAAGGTAATATACTGTGATTTAGTGTATAAGGTATTTTAATACAGTGGACACCAAGGGCTAGAGATGAAGGGAAGACCATAAGGGGTCTTATTGTGGTGCAGGGAAACATTTGTTTATCCAGTTAGGATGTTTATAGAATACATCTATGTTCTGAAGGTGTGAATGTGAATGAGGGCTATAGTTGGAGCAATGATACCATATCAAGGTCAGTATGATTTTTAGAATGTCATATGATTTTTTATTTGCTTCTTTTAATTAAGACATTATAATTACATCATTCTTACTTTCCTCCCTTCAAGCCTTCCCATATACCCCTCCTTTCTCTCTTTTAAGTTAATAGCCTCTTTTTTTATTAATTGTTAATAAATGCATATACGTATATACATATAGTCCTAAATATATAACTTGCTCAGTCTGTTATAGTGTTACTTGTATGTGTTTTCAGGAGCGATCATTTGGTATTGACAACCAACTGCTGTGCTCTTCCCTGTGGAAGATTAATTCTTCCACTCAGCATTTCCTATCTGCTTGTAGTTCTTTGTTTAGAATCCAGGCCTCCTGGGCTTTTCCTTGCCTACTTTGGCATGTCTATATTTTTTTAATGTGTGCTTTTTTCATGTTTTGTGTTTTACTTTTTTCTTTCATTAAAAATAGATTATTTTCTCATGCAATATGTCTTGATTACAGTTTCTCCTCGCTCTGTTCCTTTCAGTTCCTCCCTCCCTCCCCTCCCCTCTAGATCCCCTCCCCTCCTGTGTTTCATTAGAAAAGAACAGGCTTTTAAGAGATAAAATCAAACATGACAAAACAGGGTAAGACGAAACAAAAACTATCATATTGAAGTTGGACAGGACAGCCCAACAGGAGGAAAGAGTCCCAAGAGCCAGCACAAGAGTCAGAGATGACTTGTTCTCACCATCAGGAGACATAAAAATACTAAGCTAAAAGCTATAACAAATACACAGAGGACCTGGTGTAGACCCGTGTCGGACCTGTGCTTGCTGCTTTAGTCTCTGAATTCATACAAACCTTGATGGGTTGACTCAGAGAGCCTTGTTCTCCTGGTGTCCTCCATCCCGTCTGGCTCTCACACTCTTTCTGCTTCCACTTCAGGATTCCCTGAGCTCTAAGGGGAAGGATTTGAAGGAGCCCTCCCATTTAGACTCTCTCTGCATAATGTCAGGCTATGGGACTCTGCTTCTGTTTCCATTTGCTGCTGAAGGAAGCCTCTCTGATGACAACTGTACAGGACACTCATCTATGAGTATAGCAGAGTATCATTAGGAGTCATTTTACTGATTTTTTTTTCGACCAGTAGTGTTTGGTTTTACCCTAGGCCTCTGGGATATCCAGTCTCAGGTTCTTGGCTACCCAAGCAGTGCCAGGTGTGGGTCCCTTCTCATACAGTGGCCTTATGTCAGATCAGATGCTGTGCCATGCCCACAAGTTCTGTGCCATTATCGTCCTAGAAAATTATGAAGACAGAACAGATGTAGGTCAAGGGCTTTGTGGCTAGATTGGTGTCCGTGTTTCCCTGTCAGTAGCCTGCAGAGTACCTTCCCACACCAAAGAGGCTAGAACATGAGACAAGGTCTCCATGCAGGTGCCAGTTTGACTTCTTCATGTTCAATGAGTTGTGTGGGTGTTGTTCTTGTTAATGGGGCCCTGCTGTCAGTTTGTAGAGAACAACCTTGTGTGTGATTACTTCTTGTTGTTCTAGAGCTTTCAAATGTAATAAGTTTAAGTTGATAGTATGAGATCCCTCCAATTTTTTTTGATGTAAGCACTTAGTACTATGAACTTTCCTCTTAGCACAGTTTTCATTTTGTTCCACAAGTTTGGATATGCTGTGCATTCATTATCACTAAATCCTAGAAAATCTTTATTTCCTTATTTCCATTTTAGCCAGTTTTTCATTTGGTAGAGAGTTGTTCAGTTTCCATGAGTTTGTAAGCTTTTTGTTGTTTCTGTCATTGTTACTATCCAGCTTTAATTTGGGATGAGTTGATAGGATGCAGAAAGTTATTTCAATTTTCTTTTGTTTGTTGAGACTTGCTTTGTGTCTGAGTATGTGGTCAGTTTTTAAGAATCTTCCATGAGTTGCAGAATAGAGGGTATATTCTTTTGTGTTTGGGTAAATACTCCATAGATATGTTAGGTCCATTTGGTTGTTAATGTCTGTTTGCCCCAGTATTTCTCCATTTATTCTTTATGTGGATGCCTGCCCATTGGTGAGAATGGGGTATTGAAGTCTCCCACTGTTAGTGTGAGAGTCAATATGTGATTTAAACTGTGGTAGTGTTTCATAGTGTTTCTTTCACAAACTCTGCTCTTGTGTTTGGGGTATAGATGTTAAGAACTGGAATGTCATCTTGATAGAATTTTCTTTTGATGAATACATAGAGTCCTTTCTTATCTCTATGTATTAGTTTTGGTTTAAAGTCTATTTTTTAGATATTAAAATGGCTACACTAGCTCACTTGTTAGGTTCATTTGTTTAGAATATATTTTCTCAACCCTTTACTCTGAGGCGATATCCACCCTTGATATTGAGGTGTGTTTCTTGTATACAGCAGAAGGATGGATCCTATTTTCTCATCTATTTTGCTGGCCTGTGTCTTTATATTGGGGGAGTGAGACCATTGATATGGAGAGACATAAATGATCAATGATTATTGATTTCTGTTATTTCATTGTTGTCAGTGGTGGTAGTGGCTGTCTTTCTCTCTCTCTCTCTCTCTCTGTGTATGTGTATGTGTGTATGTGTTTCCATTTTTTTGATTTTGCTGGTGTGAGATGATTTATTTCCTCTGTTTTCATGTGTCTAGTTAACCTCCTTAGATTGGAGTTTTCCTTCTAGCATTTTCTTTAGGGCTGATTTGTAGATATATTGTTTAAAGTTGACTTTATCATGGATTATCTTATTTTCTCCATATATGGTGATTGAAAGTTTTGCTGGGTATAGTAATCTGGACTGGTATCTGTGTTCTTTTAGAGTCTGCAGCTCATCAGTCCAGGCCCTTCTGGCTTTTAGAGTGTCCATTGAGAAGTCAGGTATAATTCTAATAGGTCTGCCTTTATATGTTACTGGCTTTTTTTTCCTTACAGCTTCTTATATTCTTCCTTCTGTTTGATTAGTATGTGGTGATGAGACTTTCTTTTCTGGTCCAACCTATTTGATGTTCTCTATGCTTCTTGTACTTTGATAGACATTTCCTTCTTTAGGTTAGGTAATTTTTCTTCCATGATTTTGTTGAAAACATTATTTGGGCCTTTGAACTGAGTTTCTTCTTCTATACCTTCCTTTATACTATTATTCTTATATTTTATCATTTTATGGTGTACCAGATTTTCTGGATGTTTTGTATCAAGAGTTTTTTAGATTTAATATTTTCTTGGACCGATGTATCCATTTCTTTTATTATACCTTCAACATCCAAGTTCTCTTTCATTTTTTGTGTTCTGTTGGCAAAGCTTGCCTTTGTAGTTCTTGTTAAAATTCCTATTTTTTTATTTCCAAAATTTCCTCAGGTTGGGTTTTCATTATTGATTCCATTTCTAATTTCAGGTCTTGAACAGTTTTATTTATTTTCTTACACTGTGTTTTCCTGGATTTCTTTAAAGGATTATTTGTTTCCTTTTTAAGGATATCTATCCTATTCATAAAAACTTCTTTTTCTTGTGCTTGGGATACACTGAAATATTCAGTGCTTACTGTGGTAGGATAGATGGGCTGTAGTGGGAACATTGCCCTGGCTGTTGTTGATTGTGTATTTATGCTAGTGTCTTGGCATTTAGGTTTGGAATGGTTAAAGGTCTAGGTGCTGATTTCTGGATCTGTCTTTGTTGAGTGAGTGCTTTGCTCCTTGGTTTCTGTTTCCTGTCTGGATTTTGGGGAGTGTGATGGCTGTGTGTTGCCTGTTTTCTTGGCCTGTTCAGTTAATGTGTTCACAGGGACTGCCTGCTGGTATTAGAGGCTGGGTAACTGATGAGTTGGGGGAAGGAAGGTTGGAGGAGAAGGTCTTTGTGATCTCTTGAGGATGAGGTCAGAGAGGAAAGGGAGACTGCAGCAGGTTTCCGGCTATAGAGGGGAGGATGAGACTGGGGGAATTTGATCTCAGGAGCAGTAAGAGAGAGTCGAGTGGGTGTCTTCAACCTACTTGCTCAACCTACTTGAGGTTCTTGGGTTAGCAGCGGGTTCCTACTGGAGTTGGAGTATGGGACAAAGCAACAAGCTTGGGAGGGAGGTTAGGAGAGGATGGTTTGTGAGATCCACAGGAGATGTGGGAAGAGGTTAAGGAAAGCTGCAGCTGGAATTCTGTTGCAGTGCTAGGGACAAGACTGGGGGATTTGGTCTGGGGGAACATAGAGAGAGGAAAAGGTCTGTGGTTATCTTACCTGGTTTTCTGGCAAGCATGACCTGTGGTTTAGGAAGGGGTGCCTGTTGGAACTGGGGAATGGGATACAGCCACGGGTGCGGGGAGGGAGGTTAGGAGGGAATTTTCTGTGGGATTCACAGGAGATGGGGCAGTAGTGAGGGAAGGGCTGACATGGTGTTCTGTTGCAGAGCTAGGAAGGAGACTGAGGGATTAGGCCTGGGGGAACAGAGAGGAGAAGGTTGGGGCAGTTTACCTGTGTGGAGTGTGTATTTTTGTTCTTGCTCAGCTCATGTTTGGGCAGTCAAGTTGGTGAGGCTTTAATGGGTGTAGCTTGTGGACACTGGGTGTGGGTCTAGGGCAGGTAGGCGTGGCTAGACTCGTCCTGGACACTGGGTGTGGGTCTAGGGCAGGTAGGTGTGGCTAGACTTGTCCTGGATGTGGGTTGTGAAATAGGGCAAGATTTGGAGCATTGGGGAGAAGGTGGTAGGGAGGTCAGGGACACTCACTGGGCTAGAACCTGGAGGAACAGGTGGAAGTCTGTCTGTCTGGGATGTTTGGAAGGGGTATACTGTCCTGTGGTTTTTAAAGATGTTATGCTTTGGGAAATGTGAATGAAAGAACATGGGAATTCTTGCCTATTTTTACAAGTGTTATAACTCTAACATTTCAGAAGTATAAAGTAAAAGACAAAGAAATACAAAACCAAACAGGTTAGAGAATTGTTCACTGGTTAAGAGCGCTTGTTGCTCTTCTAGTGGATCTGAGTTTGGTTCCCAGCAAAGACATTGGGCTGCTCACAACTACCCGTAATTTTCAGCTCTAGAGGAATCTCAACCTAGTACCTCTGGCCTCCTCAGGCACTGTGGTCACATGCACATAGTCATGTAGATGGACATATAACACTAATAAAGATAAAATAAAATCTCAAAACCTAAAACACACAAACAGAAACAATGTCTGACTATCCCTGTGTGCAAATTGGAGGTGTTCCTGGTCAGACATGGTGGACACTGGGCCAGAGGCCTTCCCCCTGACTTCCTTTATCAAACTAGCACATCCTGGGAGCCCTTCAAACTAAGACATCCATACCCAAACTATCCGAAAGGATCTGAGGCTGTCCCAGGCATGAGGACTCTAGCCAGGCCCCTGTCAGCCTCTCCTCACTGACTCTGCTGAAACACGGGATGGCGCTCAGTGGCTAACACTGTACCCATGAGTACATGTTTACTTAGCGTAGACACAATGTGTGGGGAGAGTAGCCTAATTTACTTGCTATGTGTTGGTGTCTGTCTAAGCTCCCACAGGTGTCAGGGCCAACCCCCACTATCAGAATACTGGCCCAATTATTCCTTGTGTTCCCCATTTCTCTGAAGCCTCTCCCCTGGGGGCTCTCACAGAGTCCTCACGTTGTGCTGCAATCACTTGCTTCTGTTTCTCTGTCCTTTAGCTCTGGAGGAAAGATTCTGTTTTCCTTCTGTTTTTTGGGAACTACTCATGGAGGCCATTGATGTCATTTGCCGTCAGGATGCAGGCCTGCATCAGCCACTCTACTTCTCCCCCCAGCTGGCGTAGCCATGATTCTGGGGCTTGGCTGGTGCTTAAGGGAATGTGAGCTTTAAGCTCTACTTTTGATGTCAGCTGGTATTGGATCTCTCCTGCCCTAACCGTCCTCATGGGCAACTTTCTGAGTTGGTCTCCCTTCCCAGTGGGTCCTGAGAGCTAGGCTACCCGCTTGGGGCCTTGCCCACACAGAGGCTACTCATGGTCCCAGTGAGATGAGACCTGGCAGAAGGGAGACACAGACAGCTTGCGGAAGGACTCACCTGAAGCTATAACAACTCAAGTTCTTGTGCCACCCCTTGCTATCAGCCCTGGGGATGAGTCAGCTCGGGCTCATCCCTAGTGAAAGTCCAGGAGCCCTGATTTAAAAGCAGAATGTGGCAGACCCATTCAGGATCAGGGTTTGCATGTGCAAATACCAGCTGTTGGCAGGGCAGCCTGGGAGGAAGGCTGTATTTTAGCCTTTGGCTTGTGTGTAGGTAGTGAAGTCTGTTCAGTTTCCTGTGAAGAAAGCAGATCTTGTGTTCTTAGGGTGTCACCACAGCAGGCTGACTGGTGACATTTTTGAGGGGTCACCTATGCTCGAGCACTAGCATCCGGTCCTCTGCAGCACCCTTGGGTGTGCTGGGGACATGAACAGGCTCACAGCATCCACACGGAGCCTTCTGTTTTCTTACTTCTTTTCAGAAGAAATGACATCTTGTCTCTTTGCTTCTCCAACTCCTCTCACCAGGGTGACTGCTTTTGATAGCTCACTCTTTGGGGCGGGCACTGCCTGATGAGAGGAGGCTGGGTTGCNGGGGGGGGGAGTCCTCATGGATGCCAGGTTGTGAGGTCTTTCTGGTGCTAATACAACCAGGAGGCACAATAAGCTCTTCTCTGAGTTCGAGATTGGAATTTAAATTAAACCTCATTTAGCTAGACGCTCCCTTTTGATTTATCGGCAGACGCCTCTTGCTGCTTGAGCCTTGTTAAATTGCTGGCAAACACTTCACTGACCAGCTGTTCCTATTAAGCCAAAAGCACGCTGCAGAGCAGGGTCAATTCCCTTGCACTTTGGATGGTTCTTATATGTTGTCCCTGTGGAGCAGCCACTAGGAGGATCTTATCCCCTGCACCCTGGGAGATGGCTGGGTAATGGAAATGAGGGATTCTTCTGCCTATGGATGGGAATGGGCAGGCACAAGGTACCAAATTGGGAGTGGGGATGTCACATTATTCTGCCTTCAGGGTCCCTGCCTGTCACTTTAGAATGAGTGAAGGCAAAGACCTGATGCCCAGTCTTTGAGTTGATGGTAGGAGATGTTTACTCTGTGGATTAAGGAGTCCAGTGTTTGCGTAATGCTCTCCCTAGCTCATTAGCTACGGCTGTGGTTTTTCTGAGACAGAGTTGGTACCAAGCCTAGACCTAGATGTACGTCATCATACCGTGGTGTTCCAAGTAGGTAGGGGTGAATCTGTTTTCATTAAGCACCTCAATCCTGCAGGTGTCCTTGTGGGAGTCTCAGAACTGTATACCGGTGCAGGCTGCATTGTGTGACTAAAAGAGTCTCTATTCATGGCCTGACACCACCTGGTGCTGGGGACAAGGGCCAGGCAAGCATTCCTAGAAACACAGGTACCTTCTCCCTCCACTCCTAGCCTGTGTGGGCCTCTATTGAGCACCCCATCAACTACAGATTTGCACGGGGTGAGGGAGTCACAGCTTGAACTATAGGAAGTTTTCTGGCTGCCTAGACTCTTCTCTGGGGTGTGCTTTCCCCAGTGCTCAGGGTGCCTTTATCCCTCTTTATCTCCCATTCTCATTTACTTGTGTTTTCTCAAACTGAAACCTCGTGTGGTCAAAAGTGACCTCTTCTGTGGGGAATGAGTCCAGATCAGAGTCCCTTAGGGAGGCCATCTACAATTGATCCAGTGACTTGGCCACTGGGTTTGTCTGTATGCCAGATCCGGGGATGGGAGTTGAGTGTTAGGAGTTAGGGGCAGTAGAGCTTCTTACTCATGAGTTCCAGTGGCACGGACTCAGAAGAAATTTTGTTCATTGGAAGCTATTGAGTCTCAAATGTTCTACAACAGCAACAGAAGATAGGCTAAAACATCTTCCATCCCCGTTTCTTCCTCCACCCATCATTTACTTGGCAAATATGCCATGGAAGTCTGTGATTGGTTAGGTACTCAGAACTGTAAATATCAGAGGCCTTCCAGGGTAGTGGGTACTTGCAATCAGACAGGTGAAAGTATCCATAAAGAAGAAGGTCCGGTGAGATGGGGGAGGCAGAAGAGCTAGTGGGAGGGCATCCTGACAGAATGAGGGGTGAGTGGCAGGATGAAGCTCAGAGCGAAAAGGCCAGTAGAAGATATGAAGCCTTGTCTTGGTATTGAGCAAGCAAGACCAGCAAAGGCAAAGTGGGAGGGTGACGGGACCCTGTGTGGAAAGGACAGCATGACAGGCATCGATGTGCGAAGCAATGCACACGGGACTGCAGCAATGCACACGGGACTGCAGCAATGCACCCAGGACTGCAGCAATGCACACCCAGGCCTGCAGCAACACGCACGGGACCGCAGCAACACACACGGGACTGCAGCAATGCACACGGAACTGTAGCAATGCACACGGGACTGCAGCAATGCACACCACAGGACTGCAGCAATGCACACCACAGAACTACAGCAATGCACACCAAAGGACTGCAGCAATACTCACCACAGGACTGCAGCAACACTCATGGGACTGCAGCAACACTCACAGGACTGCAGCAATGCACACAGGACTGCAGCAATGCACTCAGGACTGCAGCAATGCATGCACATGGGACATCAGCAATGCACACGGGATTGCAGCAATGTACACCACAGGCCTGCAGCAACATGCACGGGACCGCAGCAACACACACAGGACTGCAGCAATGTGCATAGGACTGCAGCAATGCACTCAGGACTGCAGCAATGCACACCACAGGACTGCAGCAATGCACACAAGACTGTAGCAATGCGCACAGGTCTGCAGCAATGCACACGGGACTGCAGCAACTCACACAGGACCGCAGCATTTGTTTTGCCTGGAATGTGGAGTACATGTGGCCAACTGACACAAAAGGTCTCTTGGCTCCTGGGTGCAATGACTTGAAATGTATCCGGAGGCAATCAGTATCCACAGAAGAGGTTCAAAAGCATTTTGTTCTGCATGTGTTTCCCCCGTTATTCTTGCTCGTCTATGGACCATCTAGACTGTAAGCCTTCCGGGAGACAGTTTTGTCTGTTTTGTTTATTGTGATATCCCTAGAGTATTCTGGTATGAAGGTGGAGACTTCATGTCTAGATTTGTGTTTAGAAGACTCGGCCTGAAAGACACTGGGTGGAGCTGATAAGTGCTGCTGGAAGATATTACCAGAGAAACCAAAGAAGTGTGAAGATCTGAGATACAACAGACTGTAAACCAGCCTGGAAGCTTCTGGAAGTCAGGGCTGTCTGGAGAGGCTGCCTGGTGCTCTTTTGTTCCTTTCTCCACTGTGGCAGCCTGTGAGGCCTGCTACACAGTCAGCAAACAGCTACAGAACACCTTTGTAGTTGTGTGGCGAGTGTGTTAGTGGGGAGTTTCCTGCTGGATGTGTGCTTGCCCTGAACTGGGCTGGGAGTTCATTTGTATTTCTTTCCCCTGGGGTTTTTTCATGTTTGTATAAATTTCATTGGCCCTTTACATGTAAAGTAGAAAAGAACGGCCCAGATGATACTGAGAAATAATTGAGTAGTTTAACTTTCACCCTTTTTTTTGGAAATTCAATTCAATTTTTCCTCAAGCTTTCATACTTGTGCGTATTGTATGCTGAGTATTTTCTTTATTCTTCCCTCCCCTCCCTTTCTCCTCTCCTTCTTTCTGTTGACCCCCTCTGTCCTCTTTAACAGTTTTAATTCTACATATATATGTAAATGTATGCTTTCGTGTATCTATTTAAAATCTGAGAGCAACTCATGAAGAAAAACATATATTATTTATCTTCCTGTAATTGACCCGATTGGCTTAATATGATTTTTAAAAATGCATCCATTTTCTTTTCTGCATAATTTCATTCTCTTTGTGGCTGGAAAATTTCACACACACACACACACACACATCTCTGTTGGCATACACTTACTTAGGTCGGTTCTGTAACTTACTGAGGATAGTTCTGCAGTGGACATTGGTCTTTACGGTTATGTTTACTTGAACTCCTTTGGATAAGTACCTTGTTGCCATTTAGCTGGGTCATATGGTGTAGGTCTATTTTCAGTGCTTTGAGGCCCTTCCATCCTGGCTGGACCAGTTTGTGTCCCCCACCAGGGGGACATCAAGCTCCTTTTGTCCGCATTCACGTCCTCACCAGCATTTGTTATTATTGGTTTTCTTAATACTGCCTTTCTGAGGCGAGCTGGAATCTCTGAGGAGTTTTAACTTGCGTTTCTCTGAGGCTAGTGTGGTTGAACATTTCTTCATGCCTTTATTAGTCATTTGTATTTTATCTTTTAAGAACCATCTGCTCACTTTGTTATCCCACTTATTGAAGAAAAAGAAAAGAAATGAAGACTGAGCTGGTCTGCTAGATTGACGGTGACTATTACGAAAGGGAGGAATAGATGCAGAGGAGAGAGGAAGCTGGGTGGCAAAATAGGGTATTGGAAGTGGTCTGATTGCTTCCCAGGTTCAGAGGAGTCTCCCTCAGGAAGTCATTCCTCTGCTGCATTGCCTGCTCCCTCCTCTGGGTCTAGCTTTCAATGGTCTGGTTGCAGATGCTAGTCAGTGGGTGGAGTCTCAGGTACTACTCACAGTTTCCTGTGTTCCTTCAGGGTACAGGTCGCAAATGCTGGCCCTACTCCCTGTGACCCATTCCTCTGTCAGCTGCACTGTTGTCAGTGTGGAAGTCCCCTGTAGGTATAATGTACCATATGCAAGTCCCCTATAGATACAAAATTGTCAGGGGCCGTGAGAGTTACAGCAGGTGACAACTAGTGTCCAGATGTCAACCCACCAGAGGAGTGACTCTCTGATGGAGGTTAATCCTGTCCAGACAAGGCCTGCAGGACCATCAACTCTGAAAACTGTTGCTCACTTTGGCTAAAGCAGGTTGGTGTCTCCCAATACCTGCATTGTAGTGTATAATCTCATGTGGTATGTATATGTAATCTCATGATTGCATCTCAGTCTTATGGGCACGTAGATCTGTGGGTGGTCAGGAAGATGACTTTCATTTGTCTGTATAGTTTTGATATATAGATTATATTCTGAACATGTTTCATAACTGGATCTGTTTGTCCCATGAAGACTGTGGTTGCTTAAAAACCTGCTTTGTTCCTTTTTACTCAGACTAATATCAAAAATAACAATTTCTCCTCGGTCTAACACAAACTGCACACAGTTAGCTCCCTTTTACCTCAGAGCAAGTTCAAGTTAGACTAAAGGCTTTTTGTAAATAGATTATAAGTTTAAAACCTTACAATTATGCACAGGGTCAGAGTCACAGATGACCAACTAAGGTTACTAAGAAAAGTATGCCAGTTCTTTGCTTGTCAGTCTGTTGACAAAAGACCCATGTCTCAAAGCTTATGTCACTGGGCACTGTACCCTCTGGTCACGGTCTTAGTCCTGTAACCTTGGACCCTTGTGTTGCCTTGGTAAATGGCTCAGCCCCTCATCGCTTGCTCTAGGAATGTGCTTTTGACCAATGTAACTCCTGTAATTTCTTTATCGCTTCAAGGCTCCTAGGAAAGGAGAGTTTTGAGGCTAGAAAGAGAAAGCTATAGGAGAAGTTAAAAGTAGGACAGGAGAATTAGAATAGAACAATAAAGAGACTAGCATGAAGAAGTACGGAGTGAGAGATTTGGTTTTTTGCCCTCAGACCCTTTAGCCTCACACTGGCTGTCGATTTCTTTCTGAACCCTGAGAGTGAATTGAGGCTGGCCCTCAATAGCTCTCATTATAAAATACTACATGCAAGTCCCCTGTAGGTAAAAAAAAATACCACGTGCAAGTCCTCTGTAGGTACAAAGTACCTGTGGCTCTGATGGAAGAGCCTTTCCCTCAACCTCACTGTGTTTTGCTTACAGACAGCACATAGTCTCATGGCACTTGCTTTGAGTTTCTTAAGAGGCGGTCACATGGTGGGTGGGGTCTTCTTAAAACACTGTCTAGTTTCTGCTCTGTGCAGTGCTAAGTACCCAGGCTGAGGATAGCACCTCCTTCTGCTTCTGTGGTTGCTGCTCTGGCTGCAGCCTTCCTTCCAGTGAGAATGAATGTCTGCAGTTGTAAGTGCAGTGGATTGTGTAAGCTCCCTGGCTCTCAAGACTGCTGTGGGTGTTCCTTCTGGGAGAGAGAGCATCTCCGACTGCATCAGCCTCCTCAGGAACAGGTTCCAGACTTTCTATTTTGCTTTGTAAAGCTCTCAATTTTACTTTTCTAAGCGTGATAGAAATAGTCAAGCTCAGTCACTTTCTGATGCTGTTTTTCAGTTTTCCCCAGAATACGTCATCAATCATCTTCTTAAATATCATTTCTATTGCATGTACATTCCCATAGAGAACTGGGGGCCACGGATGTGAGGGTCGAGAAGTCATGTGACTTCAAAGAAGCTGCAGACCTGAAAGAGCCACAGCTGTCATTCTTCTCAAGTCTGACAGTCCAAGAAGCATCATTTTTGTCCCCAGCCCTAGTGCAGAGGAGACGGCTAGGAGGGAGAGCATGGTCTTCCTTCCTCTGCCTTCCGGCATGTTTGGATCTCTAGTGTTGAGTATCTCCAACACTGGGGAGGTCAGCTGGCTTTACTTTCTCTGTCCTCAGAGACACATGACACATTAGTCCTCAGACTAATGTTCAGCCAAATATCTAGCATTTTATGGTCCCAGTTGACACAAAATTGTTGGGAAAATGACTAACATATGGGGAGATCACAGAGTAGGGTAAGGGGCTCAGGGGCATGGATGTAGTATAGGGTGAGGGAGCAGTGTGGCATATAGTGGTCAGGCTGGGCCTCAGTAAAAGGGTGGCTTTTAACTAAAGATCTGAAGCAGGTGCAGGAGTAAGTTCAGGGAACTTTAGGGGAGGGGAGTCCCGGGCAGAAGGGGCAGCCAGAGGTGGGAGCTGTACTGAAGGGCTCAGGATATGGCTGGAGCTAGGTAGGTGGGAAGGAATAGGACACTGGGGGAAATGTTGTACACAAGTGTACATATGCATGTGCGTGTGCATGTGTATATGTGTGTGCATGCATGTGTGGGCATGCATGTGTGTGCATGTGCATGTGAGTGCATGTGTATGTTCATGTGTATGTGTGTGTTGAGGTTATGCTGATTTTGAAAACTATTACATGGACTTATTTATTAACTATTGCAGGCTTTGCTCAATCTGTTCTAGTTCTGAATCTTTGCGAACTTATGAAACCTTAAATCTCAATGAACAAACTCTTAAAGGGTGGACCAGTTTGGGATGTCCAGTGTGTGTCTCCAACATAGGGAATGATGCCCTGCATACCTGTATGTGGGCTCACAGGGGCATGCTGTGGAGATGGGATCTTCATCTTCAGCGACGCCTGATGGAGGGCACAAACAGGTAAAGCCACTTCAGCAAAAGATGCTAACTTCTGCAAGAGAGTTTTGGTCCAGAGGAAAGAGATCTCATCTTGGATAATTATTAGTGGAATTCGCCACTGGGGGAAACATCTAGAAAGCCGGGAACAGTCCTCCCTGGAACCTGAATTGTACTAGAGAAAATGGTCCAGCTCACAGGGCCTACAAATCCATTTGGGGGCCAGAAACACCGCCTTCATGCCTGGAACCGAGAGCTCTATCCCTGACTGCCACACGGCGAAGGAGAGAATTGATACCCAAAGGTTGTCCTCTGACCTCCACGTTTGCACTGTGGCTTGCTTGCCCCACATATGTGCACACACAAAACTCAAACAAATAAATGTTTAAAAAAGTTGTTTCTTTAATTGATATGACTTTCCAGCTAACTGTGGTGGTGCACAGTGTAGCTCCGCACCCAGGAGACTGCGGCAGGAGAGCAGCGAGTTCAAGAACCACCTGGGCGGTGGAGCGAAGCTCTGCTTTTAAAAGTCAAAAAAGGCGAAGGATTTACACGATCTGAAGAAAACCCCTCTTTGCTCGTTGGCCGTCTGTAAGGCAACATGGGTCACCGCTGGAGTCACCTGTGGAAACTCCGTCAGGGTTCTCGCTCCTGCCGCGTCTGCTCGAACGGCCATGATCCGATCCAGAAATACAGACTGAACATGTGTCCTCAGTGTTTCTGTCAGTACAAGAAGGACAGAGGCTTCATTAAGTTGGACTAAGCAAACTTGAGTGGATTTTTCAAGACTCTAAAACAGATCAGTGCCAGTCTTTGTACATAAGAATTAAAAAAAAGAATTGAAGACCTTCAAAATAAATAAATAAATAAAAGTCAAACAATTCCAATGATGGGGCTGGGGAGATCAGCGGTTATTGATCAGAGGGGCTGGGGAGATCAGAGTGCTTATTGCTCTAGCAGGCCCAGTTCTCAGGGCCAGGTCAGGAAGCCCACAAACCCCCGTGTCTCCAGCTCCAAAGGATCTGATGCCCTCTTTTGGCCTCCACAGGCTTTGTCCCTCATGTGTCTACCCCCCCGACACAGGCAGACACACATCGACACAACGAAAATGAAAGTAAATCTTCAGAAACGAAACTCCAGTGTGGATGGTAACTGTGTGACATAATATCCCAGCTCAATCTGGGACGTCCTCTTTGTCACGGCTTCTTCTTACTTCTTGAGAATTAGCCAGAATTAGCGAAAACAGTACGGTTGATAGCCCTGGCATGAGGGGAGTCATTCATCCGTGGCAGCAGATTCGCAGAGTGAGACTGTCAGGACTGCTCAGGGTTAAGGCGTGGCAAGCACATCGTGGGGCCGCCTTTATCGCCCAGAATACAGAGGGAGGCATTTGAAGAGCTATTGGCTCCAAACATCGGCAAATGTGTCCACGACAGGCAGTGTCCCGCTGTCAGGGGCTGCCAAAGTCAACGAATCAACCTTGATCGAGGCTGCTGACAAAGTAGAGGATCACATTTGTCTCATGTTTTAAAAGACAATTTTATACCAGGAGATTATTACCAGTGCCGTCCTGTAGAAGTTATCGATGCCCTGACTTCAGGGGTGACAAATGCCGTTTATGGCGTCTGTCAGGCCAACGGAGTGAGAGCCATTTCTTTCCATTAAGTAGATGGAAAGGAATCTGGGAGATTAGAAGTAGCAAGATCATCACTCCTGGGTGAGGGATGTCAGTCAGAGGATTATCTTGTTAAGAGGGACAAACATATAGCTTGGGACTGTAAAATTGACTGAGTCCAGCTGTAAACAAAGCGTTGCTGAGATTTCGCCGAGCACCTGGGAGGAGAGGAATGGAAACCCCTGCTCCTTCAGGCCAAAAGTAGGTTTCAGTTCTGGTCAAAACATTTCACCTCTCTGGAAATTCCTTCCAAAGACCCCAGTGTGTGGGCCCTGGCTGCTTTCTTCGGTGGCACCCACAAATCAAGGTTTTGAACTTTTAAATGACATCTTAAATAGACACACTTATTATTGGAAACATTGCATAAGTTCAGCTCAGGTCTTAAATGTCATTGGTTGACGTTTATGATCTAATTCGATTTATAATTATTCACAGAAAGGTTAACACTTAATTAAAGCACTGCTAGAAATTGCCTCCAAAAAATAAGCCCAGTCTTTGGGCTTTTCTTTGCTTGAAGAGGAGAAGAAATACGCCTCTCGGATCTGTAGGTTACTGATTAAATACAATCATCTCCGGACCCAGGCAGCTGGAGGCTAAAGAAAAACAGCCTTGGCTGTTCAGAATTGATGTCTCCAGGTCCCCGGCGGCACCGGCACCTGTTGAGAACACTCCTGGCAGGAATGGTGACTGGGCTAGTTGCCAAATGTTGGATTCTTTTTCTTTTGTTTTTGCTTGGAAGCCGGTGAAGGTTAAGCTCTAGGCAGATTGCTGGCTTTGCCTTGAGTTAATTACTATGAAGAGAAACACTATTAGTTGTGAGAAGACTTGGAAGGCTAGGTAGGGGCTGGAAATACAGAAAGATGGGTTACAGCCTGCTCTCATTTGTCACGTGGAGGGAAGCATCCTGTGGCCTAGAAACTACAGTCTAACCAGCTCTTACAAATGAAGATGCTCTGTGAATTCAGTTCTGTTGTTTTACGCTGCCTGGGGAGAAGGCCTGCTTATGGCGTTCTGGCTTCATGGTCAGATCCTGAGAAGGGAACAGGAGGCCAGCAGGTGTCAGCTGGAGCAGTAGGCTATGCTGACTTCAGGAGGAAGACCACAACACAGATACCTGGTTAGAGAAACTCTCGGACCACAGATCCAGTAACCTCTGCACAGTCTCCTGGCTTCAGAAGATTTCCATAATAGGATTCTTGCCAATTTTTATTTTTTCTGACCGTTATCTACAGAGATCCTACTGACTGTATTAAAATGAATGCCTAAGCATTTTATTGCTATTGTTCTCATTTAACAGATAAATAAATACAGCAACAAATTGGTGGCCAACTAATTACTGGAAAGCCCAAGTGGGCTCTGAAAACTCATTTTAAAATAATAAAAATATTCATGTACATAGTAGAAAAATCCATTGTTCTGTGGTATATGGAGATAGCCTAATCAAAGAAGAGTGAAGATGTGTGAGGCAATGACATTTGTGTAGCCTGTCTACTTGTCTGATGGCATTGGCGAGCTCCTGGAAGACTAGCAGCCAGCCCTGAGGTGAGCTGACACATTGGGGCCTTGATGGCTATCCATCTGATGTGTGCTGCTGCAGGCTGCTTTTCTAGATAGACATTTGGTCACGAGCGTGTGTGTCATACTGCAAACGTACTTGGGGTCCTCCAAGTGAACACGGGAGGAACTGTGCTGGATAAAGGCCCACAAACTACGTTGTTAAAAATCACACCTGATTTGCCGGTTGTGGTGGCACACGCTGGTAGGATTTGCTGAAGGAGGCAGAGGCAGGAGGATCACGAGTTCGAGGCCAGCCTGGGCTACACATTAAAAAAAATCACACCTGATTTAGGAGGCAGAATTCAAGAGAGTTTGCTCACTGAATGATGGGAGGGGTCTTCCGGGGAGCTGCGTTTTGGGGAATAGGAGGACAACCCTTCCACTCTGCTTTGTGGTTTTGACACTAACTGAAGGCATTGATCAGTCCGTGAGCTCTTTAACTCCGAAACAGCCGTGATACAGGGGCAGCATTACACACAGGCAGCATCTCCGGAGGGCACCCTTTCCTAGCTGTGTGGCCTTGGGCAACAGTCTCACCCTGCCATCAGTTTCTGTAACCAGCTCCTGCGGCTCTGGGTCATGGCAAAATGCATGCAACTTGGTGAGCTAGCACTCACCAAGCTCCTGACCGGTGTCCAGCACCCAGCCCAATACGGGTTAGCTCTTTTCAGTGCTATTAGCTGTCAACTTGGCCCTCAGTTGGACACCCCTGCGCCAGTTCAAAATTAGTGGCCTTGGCACTAGGCAGGTGAAGATTGCGGGAGCCTTCCTGAGTGCTGCACTGATGGGAACATCAGGCTTGGCCTCCGGACCCACACAGATCAATAGACTCCGTTTTCAGTCTCATCCTCTATTATTAGTAAGGAGCACATTTACTTTGAGGGTGAACATTAGGGCTAAATGAGGAAGGCTCTTCAGATCAGCACCCTCTTATTAGCACTATGGCACATGCTCTCTCAGTGCGGCCGACTTGCAAATGTGTCTTCACAAAAGCAAGCAGGGCACATTTAGGCTCCTACTCATTTGAGCAGGAAAAGGAGGGTTTTGGTGCTATTCTTGTTTTTCCGTGGGAGCTCGGGTCAGGGTCATAACATAGCTATTGGGGTCAAAGGGGCGGGACAACTGAGGTTGCTTTGGGGGCTGCCAGGCCACAGGTGTGTGTGTGTGTGAGAGAGAGAGAGAGAGAGAGAGAGAGAGAGAGCGAGAGAGAGAGAGCGCACGCACACCATTCACTGCCTGCACACAGGTAATCTGGCCAGAGCCCACTTCTCAATTTCATCAGGTACAGATTTTATCTTCCTGGGACTTTCACTTTTCTTTGAAACCAATGAAAGAACAAGGGAGGAAAAAAAAATCAAAGTGTTGCCTAATGGCATGATACTCCCCAAATCCTACAAATCAATTTCGCCTTTCCAAGCCTTACCACGCTTTGTGACTTCTTGTGTGATGAGAGCTCATGAAGCTGAAAGGTTTTTTCTTGAACATTCCACATTTTCTTCTGTAGCGAAGCCTGTAGCACCGCGGGTGTTGGTGAGCTTGTTTGTCTTCCCGGGCTCAGAAGAAGAGAGCAGTGGGACGCCCTTTGGTACAAGGCCTTCTCAAGCAGCTTTGCAAATTAGGTGGAGACAGCTGCCCTGTGCTCCCTCGGATGCGCCCCCCCCCCNCCCCGCCCCGAGTTCAGGGTTTGGAGAGACGAGACATGAGGGAAACAGTCCGTTTTGCCAAATGCTTCATGAGAAACATCACAAACACCATTTTATCGGAAGTTTCACATGTAAAACCCAATTAGTCTACCTGTAGGTAGCCGCTGGGTAGGGACAAGTTCCACCTTGCCCAGAGAAACTGCAAACTAGCTTCCTGCCACCAGCAGGGTCCCAGAAGCCTGGAATGGATTCGTTTGGGAACACTCAGTATTCTGAGGTAGAACTGCCCAGAGAGGCTGCCCCCTGCCCCAAAAAGAGCATAGGTTACTTGGAAGAGCAGACCAACAGGGGATGTTCCTAAGTTTTCATTCTTTTTGCCATGATTCCCAAATGCCAGGCGGCAGCTTGCCTTTGTAAATACTCAAATTATGTTTAACAAAATACCACATAACTAGAGGGCTGATTCAGGGTTAAAATTATTCTGGGGAACTTTTTCAAAATTGCTCTTGCATTTATACTTCATAGAATAGAAAAGGACAATCACGGAAAAGCACAACCAACTGTGGTGGGGATGAATGGGAAAAAACCCAGAGCCGGAGGTGGAGAAAGAAGCCTTGGGGTAGAGCACATGAAGCCCTCCGAGCCGCCCCATCTTCCAGTGAAGCCCGCCGAGCCGCCCCATCCTCTGGTGCAATTATGTGTGGATGAAAAATTACAGGGACTAATAATTACAGCAGCAATTGTCCACTTGCAGAACAATTAGCCCTTTGCTCCTTATTATGAGAAAGTGACTAATTGTACCCACAGCCAGTCAACTACTGGTGCATTCATGTGGAATGAAATTTTATGCTCGCCCTACCTACAGAAGCAAGAGAGCTAGGCTCTCCCATCAGACTTGGGACTTTGAAGTACCCACCTTGTGGGCTAGGACAGAACTTGAGATGTGTGCGGAAGAGGGAAAATGCACATTTTGCAGCTCCCTGGACCAGGCATACCA
The DNA here is from genome assembly GCA_001685095.1 of Ellobius talpinus. NCBI lineage: Eukaryota > Metazoa > Chordata > Mammalia > Rodentia > Cricetidae > Ellobius > Ellobius talpinus. The sequence goes on from LOJH01001732.1 coordinate 43,516, forward strand.
TCTATACATTAAAAAAAGACAAAAGTAAAAAATAGAACCCAGATAACGATCACAATTATACTTAATGAGTACCTTTCATCAGGAATCATAAATGTCTTCCAGTTAAATTTCATAGCCTTTGCTGCCATGTAAGGGAAAATATTTGTATGCTAAACTTCACTTTTTAAGTAGCTGAAACTCTTTAGGTGGCAGGGAACAGTCAAATCTGAAATGGGCAGAGGAGAGAGCTTGTAGATTTCTGCTTCTGACTCCACAAGTCCCAGCCCTTCTTTTTCAGCTAACAAGGTCAGCAGCGGTTTGTGCCAACAGGCTGAGGGTCCAGTGCCCCTCCCACAGAGTACTCATGCCAACCCTGAGGAGACATTGGCCTTCTCATGCTTAATAGAGAATAGGTTTATGGGGTATGACTCTCAGCCCAGAATGAAATGGCCTTTCTGGGAGTGGCTTCCTGTGCAAGGCTCTGGGTTTCTTATGGAGCCTCATGGATTGCTGTACATTGTTCCCACTCGTTTCTGGTTCTGTGTGGGCCTCTGAGTAGCACTTACTTCGCTGTTCCAGAAGGCTTGACTGAAGCAGCCATATTTCCTGTCTAGGGAATATTCATGTACATTCCTAAAGGCTGTGGACCTTGTGAACAGACTTGTGGACCTATGGGCCTGTGGGCCTGTTGGCCTGTGAGGCACAGCCTTGTAGGGAGTTTCCTTTCTTCAGTTGATGTCTGAACACTTGGGTCTGAGGAGGGTTACCTGTCAACCCTGGAGAGCTACTTCCAAGTTTGTGTAGTATTTTCTTTGCTGTTAGCAGAAACAAGTGAATGAGTAGACAGGGTGCTGTGAAGGGGGCATGGTGGGCAGGTGGTGTCTCTTCTCAGCAGGTTGAGAAGCCAACGGTCTCTTTCTCTCTTTTTTTCAAATTATTTTCTTTTTCAAATCATTTTACTTATTCCTCGGTAGTTCCATAGATGTATCTTGAGCATATTTCACCCCAACTCCTCCAATCCATTTCCACATAACACCTTCTATCCACCACCTCTCATTCTTGTATTCTCTCTCTCTTTCTCTCTCTCTCTCTCTCTCTCTCTCTCTCTCTCATCCATTGAGTCCAGCTAGTGCTGCTTGTGTGCACATGGCTATGAGCCATCCACTAGAGCATGGCGACAACCCCCAAATGACTCTCCCTTCCCCACAGCAGTGAATTACCAATAGCCCATCAGGAGGGGTGGAGCCTTACCAGCCCCTCTTCTCTCCGTGGTGGAATGTTGAGTGCCTGGATCTCCTGTAAGTCTTTTGGAAGCAATCACAGCTTCTAAGAGTTCGTGAGTGCAATGACTACTCCTTGTCCAGAAGACGGCAGGCCACAGCACTTCTGGCTCTTACATTCTTTCTGCCCCCTCTTCTATAATGTTCCCTGAGCCTTGGGCAGGGATCGCTTATTCTCAGCAGTCTGACCAGTCTTGAACTGCTGCCCTCTGCCAATAGACGTTCTCTGACCACGTCTGTCAGTGGTACTAATCTATGGATATCAACACGAATATTTAGCAAAACAACAGTAGCAGTTTTCCCCAGTGGAGCTCTTGACCTGGTTCCTCTGATGTTAATTCTAAGCTGCACTTCCTATATCACTGCTTGTTTGTCTTGGCATGGGTTGATCGCAGTTGGGCATGGGCTGCTGGCTCAGATTTTCCCCATAGGGAGGTTTAATGGATATGGGGAGTTGTTCCACTCCAGACAAAGCTTGGGAGCCATGTTGCTGGGTCTATCCTGGCTCTGCTTCTTGAACTAATGCTCCGAGTAACAGTCTCTTCTGTGGGTCTTGGCTGCTTCTCCTTTCTTCATTTTCTCTCCATAAGTGTCTCAGTCTGTTCTGTGAAGCAATTCGGGAGCCTGGGTAACTTATAAAGAAACGTTTGTAAAGTAGTTCTCATCTTAGTCAGGTTTCTACTGGTGTAAAACCAAATCAAAACAAAAACCACCACTACCAAAAGCATTCTGCATACATTTCCACATCACAATCCATCACCAAAGGAAGCCAGGGCAGGAACTCAAGGTGGGAGCCTGGAGTCAGGAGCTGAGCACTGCTTACTGGCTTGTTCTTCACGGCTTGCTCAGCCTCCTTTCTTATACACCCCAGGCCCACCTGCCTAGGGAGGGCACCAACCACTGTGGGGGAAGGGGTTGTGGGTGCTCCTACATCAATAATTAGTAAAGAAAATACCCTAAAGACTTGGTTATGGACCAGTCTGACAGAGCATTTTCCCAACGGCAAGTTCCGCTTTCCAGGTGTGTCCAGGTTTGTGTCTAGTTGACAAAACCAATGTAGCACATTCTAGAGACCGGAAGGCCAGATATTGAAGGGACAGACACATCTGGTCAGGGCCTTCTTGTTGCATCAACCCACAGTGCACGGCAGAAGGAAAAGTGTGTATGTGTGGAAGAGAAGTGAAGGAATTTCATGCTTTTATCAGGGTCTAATCCTGCACATTAACCTACTCTTTTGATTACACCAGTAATCCACTCAGGAGGGCAGAGCCCCCATGCCCTGAGCCCATTTCAAATGTGCCATCTCTGACACTTAGGAGGAAGTTTCCAACACATTCAGAGCATAGCAATAAGAAATGTCTTTACGAAGTCTTTTTCTTCCAGTGCTATGACCTCTGCTCATCCCCCTCCCCAGCTTCCTCCTCAGTCATTTTCCATGGCATTTCCTATTTGTTAAAGGGGAACACAGAGAGGGACATTATCTTCTCACTCCCCTAAGCATGAGTCCTTAGGTCCCCGAGAAACTGTACCTCAAGCCTCAAGTAAAAGGAACAAATTCAAGAGAAAGGAAATAAAGAAACACCCCCCCTGAAACATAAACCTAATCATCGTCATCATTGTCGTCACTTGTTTTTCTAAGCTGTTTAGTTTGGGAGGTGCTGGGCAGAATGCCAGCGCTGCAGGCGGATCAGGCATGCTCCCACCCAGATCATGTTGGAAGCACGCAGTGAGTGCTCGCTGCTTCAGCTGGGCTGTCTAAAGCAGTCTTTCCTTCTGACTGTACTGAGGCCAGATGTTCAGGCTCTCTTCAGGGTCAGGCCACATACTTGTTTCAAGTAGGAGTTTTATCTCTCTCTCTCTCTCATCTATCATCTGTCTGTCTGTCTATATCTATCTATTATCTATCTATCTATCTATCTATCTATCTATCTATCTAT
>LOJH01001733.1:18197-46711 GCA_001685095.1 Ellobius talpinus
CTCTCTCTCTCTCTCTCACACACACACACACACACACACACACACACACCTCACACACAAGAAAGAAAGAAGCAGGATCAGGTTCTGGGCTAGTCTGTTCGGGCATTTTCTGGGATAATTAACTAAATCAGGATGACATGCCCTCCTGCTCAGATGGAAAGAGTTGAAGGGAAGATCGGTCTGCAGGAGCCTGCCCCCATTTCTTTTTGAGTGAGCGAGGGATTGCGTCTATCCCTGCTGCTGCTGTTACTCTAGCTCCTTCAGCTTCCAACACAGGGGTCCCTGCTGCTCATTCTCCAGAGAGCTTTGGGCTCTCAGTTCCTATGTCATGTCCACTTGGGGATCCAGACTGAGCAGCTCCCAGGTTTCAGCCTCTCCAATAGGCAGACCCCCATGGCAGGAGTGCCGACCCCTGCTACGTAAGAAAATCTAACAAAGCACTTTACAAAGCTGATTACATTTTCATTTATTGTTTGTGAGTGAGGAAAGAGGCTTGCAAATACCACAATTCCAAAATGCACGTGTCGGGGAGGCCAGGAGTGTGGAGGAGGCCAGGAGTAAGTACAGGAGTTTGTCTCTCCATCATGTTTGTCCAGGGCCCAAACTCGTGTTGCCAGGTTTGGCTGCAAGTGCCCTCTTCTGTTGAGACATCTCATCAGACACATACATTCCATCTATCTGTTCCTTCTGATCTGTTCCTCTAGGGAACCTTATTTAATACACCACCCCCTTTTGCCTCTCCCTCAGCAACTGCTTTTGTATTCTCTCTGTCTATGACTTGGACTTTCTTCTTCTTATTCATCTATTTACTTTACATACCAACTGCAGCCTCCCTCCTCATCCTCCCCTCCCAGTCTCTATCCCCTACCCACACCCCCTCTTCTTCTGTCTCCATCCAGGAAAGGGCAGATTTCCTAACAGTATCAATAAAATGTGGCCTATCAAGTTGCAATAAGACTGAACACCTCCAGTATTAAGACCAGTATTAAGACTGGCCAAGGCAACCCAATATGAAGAGTAGGGTCCCAAAAGCCAGTAAAAGAGTCAGAGACAGTCCTTATTCCTGTGTTAGGAGTTCCATAAGAGGACCAAGCTACATAATGGTAACATATATGCAGAAGGCCTAGGTCAGTCTCATGCAGGTTACCTGGTTGTCGGTCCACTCCCTATGAGTCCCTATGTGTAGTGCACCACACCTGTCTGCACTCCATGCACTACCATACAGTTTGTGAACTGGGCAAGGGGATGGAGATGGAAACACACAAAGACTCACAGACAGAGACACAGGTCATCCTTGAAACAGGAATACCCCAAGAATGCCCCCTTTATTGTGTCCAGGGGCAGCTTATATAGGGATCCTTAACTGATAGCCACACCCCAGCCAAACCCACCAGAAACCACTCCCCTGCCATCAGGAACTCCTGAGGGTCTCCTGCTCAGAGCAGCTGCAGGCTTTACAAGTTGTTTACTAGAAATTCAGGATCTGGGGGGGTTCACAGCTCCCAACACCTATGAGCCCAGGCTAGTTGACCATGTGAACCTTCCTGTGGTGTCCTTGATCCCTCTGGCTCCTATACTCCTCTCTCCTCCTCTGTAGGATTCCTCAACTCCACTTAATATGATTTGGAATTTTAAAAATTCTGCATGTAAGTGAGAGCAGAAACTATTTTTAAAAACTGTAAAATATTGTTGTTTCTTTCTAATTGACCATATGGAAATGGAGTTTTCATTTGTTTGCTTTCATGATACAAAGAAAATAAACACTAAAAGATATTATTCTTAAGGGAAAAGCATGCTCTTTATTTAGGAGGACAATATTGGTTAATTTTATTTGTAAATCATTACTGATGAGAAGACACTCATAAAGTATTATTTTATATACATATATAGAGAGATAAATTAGACAACGTTGTCAAGGAGCTGGTGGAGGTTGCTCAGGAGGCTGTTTCTCAACCTGTGTGTTTTCCTTGGTGCTACAAATGTTGGTTTATCTTGAACCAACTTGCTTGAGCCTAATTACATAATTTCTGAAAGTCACCAGGATTAAGACCAAGGATGGTACTAGAAAGCTACACATGTAAGGCTCTCGAAGGAGGAGAAGGAGGAGGATCGGAAGGAGAGGAGGAGGGAGAGGAGGAGGAGGATTAGAGGGAGCTGAACCTTTCAGTGTTGCCATTGTCTTCAATCATCTGTTCCATTTTTGATGCACATGGGCAAATAATAAACAACTTTGATGAAACAGGTGACAGTAAGCCAACAGAAGTAACATCGGAAAACAGGTGACTCGTCTTTACTCTTCTGTTTTGAACTCGCTACTCACAGGAACCTAGTGAGGTAGGTACTAAGCGTCTCCAGTGTCCAGATGTGGGACACAGTGGCTGAAAAGCACCAGTAAGGATGGGACTGCTGAACCCGCTGCTGGAGGTTTCCCTGGCTGTGACCCTAGAACGAACAGTTTCATAGCTGACAGTGGAGAAGCTCTCCCTCCTGCGAACAAGTGCATCTGTGGGCCCCAATGTTGCAGACTGTCAACTGGCAGCACAGTTCTGTGCTCTTCTGTAGACAATACTCTCCTCAGGGCACTTTGCCCCTTTGCTAAGCTGGGGTGAAATCCATTCCCACTGCTTAAACCATGCTTGTGGCTTTGGGCCGTAGAATGATGGAGGGACCCCAGTGGGTCTGTGTTCAATGTCGGTCTCTCAAATTCTTCAGTGCTTCTATTAGTTCTCCTGGAGCCCAGCTCAGCACCACAGAAAGAAATAAAAAGGCTTGAGTAAGCCTTCTAGATGATGAAAGTCCTTGGTGCCAGTAACTTTCCACACTCTAAACAGCAGCTAGGCAACATGAAAAATGTCACTACTGTGACTGCCCATCTCCAGCTAGTCTCTGTCAGCTAACTGAGGACTCATAGAACCCAAAAGCAATTGGCTAAACCAGGTCCAGGTCAGAAGGGTCATAGAAAAGCCCTGAACAATAACAAGGGCTTAGTTTGAAAATCTCTTTCTTTGGGGGCAGTCTTAGTATTAAACACAAGTTCATCAATAGAAAGTAAATATAATGAGCTACAAGAACAATCTGATCACTGTCTGTAGAACATCCTTAATTCCTGCAGTTATATATGAGGAGCTTCCAACCAACTGATCTTTCTGTAATTTGACCAACTCTTACCTTGGTGCTGTGGCACAATGGTCTGTACCCTGTCACTTATATTTTAAATAAATGCTGATTGGCCAGTAGCCAGGGAGGAAGTAGAGGCAGGGCAATGAGAATTCTGGGAAGAGGGACGTTTCAGTCTGCAGTCATGACCCAGCCTCAGAGGAAGCAAGATGTGAGTGCTTCACCAAAAAAGGTACCAAGCCTTGGGCCTGGGTTCATCCGGGCATCCAAAGGTGCTTAAGTGCCTTTCTTTGTAAACATCTTAGCAAAACAGTTGCCACATACCTCACAACTGAATTTGACATTTTCCACAGCAGTACTAGAATCTGTCCTGGTCATTGGATTCACTGAATCGCAAACTGGAGCCAAGTTAATCTTGATGTACCATCTGCCCTCTTGAATTTCAGTGTATCCTCTCCCTATGAATTCTCCACTGTAAAATTTTCCCATACAACCCAAGCATTTGACCTAGGCAAAATACTGATTTGCTTATTACTTTTGCCCTTGTTCTGTAGACCCTATGCTCTACAGACACCTCGGCAAGGGAAGTCAGCCTCTAGAGCAGCTGTTACTTAGGACACCACGCTGATGTCCCTACCTATATAGGATCACTTTTGGTCTTTTCCTAGGCTTTTCAGGAAGTACTTAATTAGCTTTAGGAAAGACAGTTCAGGATAATGAACAATTCTTTGGGAACTATGAGTGAGGGCCCACCAGGGTTTCAAATAGCCTAATTCACAATTTTTCTATAGCTCTGTGAAAACTCGGACTTATTTACATATGCCCCTAAAACAGGGCTCTGTGCTTGCCTTCCCTAGTATGTGTACTTTAGAAACAGCTATGTTCGTTTGGGAAAGAGCCCTGGCCAAACCTAGTCTAAGTAGTCTAGAACTTCATATCAGAAGTACGTCATTTGGATCCATTTCTTTCTTCACAGAGAGACCAAGTCACACTAGAAAGCTACACATGACTTTTAGCACTCTGAGCTTAATCTGTATTGGAGGATAGATTCTTGTGTCACAAATTATCATGAAGGTGTATGGGCAAGATTGGGTACCTCTACCAGAACAATTCTGAGCACATCAAACCATCACTGGTTTCCATAGTTGTGCACCATAGACATTTTTCCCTGCAGTTCTCACCTTTGTAGAGAATTCAGATCCAAGATAACAAGGGGGTACTGGGGGAAATTACAGTCATTTGTAAGGGAACTCGACTCAGTATATCATACATTCAATCCTTACAGGCACTCAAAGTGTGTCTGAGATGGCAAATCAGAATCATAGAAACTGAAAATTTAAATATATCAAGATAAGAAATCTAGTTGTGTCTGTTTTAGGACACGGGTTGTAACTGGTTATGGACCCAGTGATGCTGCCAGATTCTTTGAGTTTTCGTTCCTCACATTCATCTCCATGGAAGAGAAGCCTTTCTATTCCATCTGGATAGGGTAGACTGACGTCCAAATCTTCCTTTCTCTTGGACAGGGCTTGAGCAGGCGCTGCCAATGTTTGCCGCTACGAATCTCTTTTTGTATGCTTTTCTTGTAGACTGACTCTCTATTAGCTGATATTTTCTTTTTCAGATATGTTTGTTTATTCAAATACGGCAGTCCAGCCTTGTTGACTTGGGAGTCATATTTTCTCTGTTGGGTGAATTTGTATGTCTCTGCTTTGCTTTATTGATGTTTGATATCATTTGATTTCTCAGTGAGGGATCTTATTTCCTCTGCTGAATACCTGGGAAGTGAAAACCTCCCAGAATTCCTAAATAATAATAAGAAATATAATGATATTTTCATTTTTATACTTGGTCTCACTAGTACACAAAGTTGCATGAAGAAATTTGGACATATTTCAAAGATTTTTTGTTTGTTCATATAGTGTTGTAAGATTTTATTAGAATAACATTCTTTAAAGTTATTTTTTAGTTATGACTCCACCTTTTAAAATTGATAATCATATTTCTCCCCTTATCTGTTTAAGCTTGCAGCCTGATTGTTTCCTCCACAAGAATATGTAATATAGTTTTAAGCTCCAGATCAGCGAGGCCTTATAATCACCACATTATATTTCAAAAAATAAATGTGATCTATCCTTAATATCACCATTCCTGACTAGATTTCCTCCCTCTTCAATTCTGCTTCCTGGTAAAAATGTTCTGCAGCTACCCCTAAAAGAATGTACACAGTCACATAGCCTTGTTTTAAAATATGATTTTATTTTAACATGCAATATTTTGCAGTTGTATATTTAACAAAAAAATGTTTGGATGTTTCTGAAGAAAGTATCACAGCTTGCCTAAGCCATTGTTTTAAATATTCAGAATCCAGCATGTTCTACATCTTCTGTGAATCTAAATTATCCCTTATTGAGATTTCTGTTCCATTTAGTATTGACTTCCCATTGGCACAGTAAAACCTCGTGTTGGCAGCACTCATCAGCCTTCCTCACTTCATACAGATGATGGCTTGCTATTTTTGTAAGAGAACATTGCCACTTTTGCCAGAAGTCTTCCGTCTTGCAGGAACTGGCTTGCAGTGATGATTTCTTGGGCTTCAAATAGGGCAACAGCTGTCCCTGCTATACCAGGCTGTAGGTATGAGTTTGCCAAAGAGGCATTCATTATTCTAGAAACAGAGAAATTATGATAATCAGCTTGGATATCCAGGTAACTTAAAATGGTTTTTAAACCTCGTAACATAACCTCCTTGTCCCCCCCAAATAAAAATAATCTAAACTAGTACTATTTAATTTTGTGAAGGTTTTACTAAGTTGTGGGAGTTCTCTTGTTTGAGTTCTAGTGAGTGTCATGGACAGTACCTGTGCTATATAGGGAAAGTTACTCTGAATTTAAAGAGGACACCAGTGATTCGGTCTTTCCTCTCTCTTGCAGATTTATATATCCTAATTTCTTTTTTTGTCAGAATTTGGTTTTAATTATGGATAAAATGGGGTCATTCTACAATAATGTTTAAGGTCTTTAAACACTAAAATTGCTTGTGATCTCAATTGGAATGAGATTAATAAATGAGTCAATAAAACAAGTGACAGTTCATGCTCATGAGGATGTAGAGTAAGAGGAAATACTTATCCATTGCTGGTGGGAGTGAAAATTTATATAGCTACTATGAAAATCTGTGTGACAGTTCATCAGAAAGATGGGAATTCATCTTCCTCAAGATCTAGCTGTTCCACTCTTGGGCATAGCCAAAAGAATACTTCATCCTACCACATAGACAGCTATTCAATCATGTTCATTGCTGCTCTATTTTTTTATAGCCAGAAATTGGAAATAACCTAGATATCCCTCAACAGATGAATGTATAAAGAAAATATGGTACATTTACATAATGAAATATTATATGGATGTCAAAAGTCATGAAATTCATAACTAAATGGATGGAACTAGAGAAAAATCATCCCAAGTGAGGTAACCCAGACCCAGAAAGAAAAATATGGTATGTATTTGTTTTTATGTGGATAATAGCTGTTAAGTCAAATGGGAACCAAGTTACAATCTGTAGACTCACAGAAGTTAAATATAGAATAAGGGAATAGAGTAGACAGATCGTTTTCCCTAGGAAAAGGATATAGAGAATATAGTTATAGATGACTGGAGGGAAGTTCTGAAACTGGAGGATTAGCTGGAGAGGGAAGGGAGATGGGCATAAGGGAGAGGATTCAGAGAGAGACAGCTAAAATTGAGGCCATTTGAGGGTTATTTTGGGAGCCCGATACAGTAGATGCATCCAAAAATATATATGAAGACGATCTAAATGAAATTGCCAAATAATGGGGGAGCCAGAGTCTCAAGTAGCCATTTCTTGTCGCCAAATGGTCAAGATTGAGTTTTTGGCCAACGGTGTTCTGTGAGAGCCCCCCAAACAACCCAGGCTGTTGCCAAGGCTGTTGGTGGCCAAGATCCTATCGCTGAAGACAACACCATACAACTCATTGAACATGGAGAAGTCAAGTTGGTGCCTACATAGAGCCTTTACTTCTACATTCTAGTGTCTTAGGTACAGGAAGGTACTCTGCAGGCTACCAAAGGAAAAACATAAGCACCACCTAGCTACAAGCCCTTCCATCTACAAGAAGGACCAGCTGGAAATACATGCTGGTACAATGGCAGCACAGAGCTTGCGGAAGTAACCAACTAGTATCTGATGGGAATCAGGCCCACTCCATTAGATGCAACCCATGCCTGATGTTGTTTGGATGGTCAACTAGTATCTGATTGGAGTCAGGCCCACTCCATTAGATGCAACCCATGCCTGATGTTGTTTGGATGGTCAAGAACTTGAGAATAGATAGGTCAGGGACCTACGGGAAAAACAAACACTACTGTTCTGTTAAAGGAACATTATCAATGAAATGACTCTTAATGACATTCTGCTATTCTCATAGGTCAGTGCCTTGCTCACCCATCATCAGAGAAGCTTTCCCCTGCAGCAGATGGAAAGAGATCCAGAGACCCACAGTCAGACAACAGGCAGGGAGTGAGAGACCTTGGATCACTCAGTTCTGAAAGGGATGACTCCATCAAATCCCCCCCTTCAGCTCAGGGAACTCTGCTGAAGACGAAGTAGAAAGAATGTAAGGGCCAGAGGGGTTGGAGGACACCAAGGAATCAAGGCCTTCTAGACACAACAGGGCTGGCACTCATTTGGACTCACAGAGACTGTGGCAGCATGCCCAGGGCCTATACTGTCTGCAGCAGATGGGATCCTAGAACTGAATGGAGAAGCGGACACATGCCCTCAGCCCTAACCCAGACGTTATCGCCAATTTAGTTTTCATTTGCAAATGAAAAATTAGTTTTCTCCAAAGGTGTCCCACTGGGGAAATAAGCCACTCTCAAGGGTAAGTGGCATGCCCAACAGTAACTAACCAACAGAAAGTGAACTCAGTGGCTTCTTTGAAGGTTCTTGGTCTCATAATATTAAGTCAAGGCTTTTGTTCTAACTTCCAGGTCCTTTGCATATATTATAATATATACATGCATGCGTGTGTGTACACACACACACAAACACACACACACAAACACACACACACACTTCCAGTTTTTGGGTTTTTACATGATTTCTGTGTGTACTGTGTGTGTCTCTGAATCTGTATACATTTCATGTACTTTTTCTTTGGCTTTTTTTCCTTGTTTGATTGCTTTGTTATATTCCTATTTGTTTTGGGTTTTTTTGTAATCAATCTCATTTTATTTTACTATTATTCTTGAGATGCTGGTATATTTTCTAATTAGAGACAGAAAGAATAGATCTGGATGAAAGGGGATGTGGGAAGGAACTGGGAAGAGTAGGAGGAGGGGAAGTTAATCAGGATATATTGTACAAAAAAATCCATTTTCAATAATATAAAAGAAACTGACCTGTGATCACAGAGTTTCTATATAAGAAAAGGGAAATCTTTTTGAAGTGGTCTTTATTTCCTTTTGCCTATCAACCTTTCAAATTAAATTTTGTTAACCCTGTAAATCCATAGATTTTACAAATCTACAGTTCCAATTGATTATAGTAAAAAGTAAAATATTATTGTGGGTTATATTTAACCTGGCATTTATTCAGACTTTATATTTGGACAACTACTTTTAAGATCATTTGGGAAACTTGACCACAAGAAACCTGTCCTCCCGCCCCCATCCCATCTCTCCTCTCTCTCTCCAGCTCATCATTTTGTTATCTGTTCTAGAAGTTTCCTGTGTTTGAAGATAAGTATTCAGTTCTTATTACATTACATAATTTATTTAGATTGTCTTTGGAAGATTTACGTAGCAGTTCACAATGCGGTTGTGAATGTCATATAGAAACTCAAACTAAATGTCTCTTATGTTTATTAAATTTATTAAATCTTTCTCAAAGGAATGGATCACCCACTCCCCTTTGAGCCAGCAAATACCTTAAATAGGCTTCTCTGCCTTGTTCCACCAGGCACTGTGGGATTCTGCCTAAAATGCTGTCTTTGCCAGCCACTTTTATACCCTCATGTTCAAGCAGCAAGAATATGACCTTGCTGTAGTACTTACAATTTTTCTCCCTAGTTATATGGATTTTGTTTCAGTGTGCAAAAACATAAATCATTTATTTGTTCTGCGTGAGAGAGGAAAAGAGAGGAAGTACAGAGTTAATCCACATTCTTTTAAAAAGCCTATGAAATGTAGTTTTTCATTAGATTGTGTAAAATTCTTGCTTACTTAAGCTAAAGGGGTATGGAAAGTCATAATTACCCCGTAGTAAGCTACACGAGGGCTTTTGGAAGAGTTAAAGTGCGGTATTATTTACAGAAGAAGGTAATATTTTCTGTGTTTTCCAGCCTCAATTTGTCTTGTGGTTTTAACACATTACATGTTATAATGTAATCTATGAGATAGAAACAATACCTCGAGTCCTAATTAAATTAAAAGTAATTACCAGTTGTACAGACAGGGCTTTCAATTGAGCAGCAGGAAGTTGATATTTTGTCATCCCCAGTTTATCTCCATGCAGTGAGCACTATTCTTTGTACCCATTATTAATGGCATTTTCTCGACGGTCATGAAGAGTGTGGGAAATAAGGAGCAAGAAAGAACAAAAGAGAGAGAGAAATTACAGGAGGCTCAGAGCAAGACGGAGACCGAGAGGGGACCTTTTGTTGTTTTTCTTCACTTAGGAAATGGAAGATCTGTCACACGCTGGGGGACCCCACTTCTGCCCTTCACTCACCTGGCAGAGAAATGTTTGCCAAGTCCACGGTCAATAGCACATCCTAGTTCTTCCTAGCCACAAACAGAATTCTCCAAAGAGAATCTCGCATATTCTGTTTTCAGTTTGGTTTCTGATGTGAGAGGTTTTCCATTTTCACGAGGAGGGAAAAATAGTTCCAGCTCCCAACAGGAATTTTATTTGAGAAAGAGAGGCAAATGGCAATATATAAAGATGTCATACTGTCAAGTTTTTTTATTCTGCTTTTCAATTGGGCATCTTTTAACAATTGGAAGCAATGCCATTTTCCCACCAGGAGACGGAGTGCAGGCTTTTTTGAGAGCGTTTACAGGGTGATGTCCATTTGATTGACTGTTATCTTGCTGGCATGCTGCTGCTACAAATATGAGCAATTATTGAGAAAGCAGTCAAATTAAATTTTTATAACTATAAAACTGCATTTTACCTTAGGGGCACAGCTTCCTGCCTATTTCTACAACCTATTTTCTATGCTTTATATTAAATCTAAACAAATGAATGTTTACCAGTATTAATATTTTCACATCATATGCCAGTCTGTGCCCTTTCTCCCAACAACTTTTTGTCTTCCTAAGAAAGTTCTAGCATTGAGTTAAACTTTTCTGATGTATCATGAGTCATTTTGGATGGGCTTTTCTTACTAGGTTCCTTCCTCATCGCTAATATCAGACAAAAGCCAATGATTGGCTGGCAGGAAATAGAGTTTGAAAATTTTTAGGTCACCCTTACCAAGGTTTTAAAGCCTAACACTACCCAAAGCCATAGCCAGCTAGACATTAACATCTGTTTTCGATGGCAATGACATGTTGTACCCCTCTCCTGTGTCCATGGCCAGCATTGCTAAGTATTTATTGGCTCTGAGTAGCCATTTGAAATGAGTTCAGTTGACACACAAGCTACACGATGTCTGACTGCAGCCAACATAGATATGTGATCTTTGTGATGCTGCTGCCTGGTCAGCCTAGGATCTTGATGGTTCTCACCATCTACAGCCACACTGGGAAGCCCAGATCTCCAAATAGTAATCTCATTTGAATCACCAGGCCTTGTTATTCAATTTTACTTGCCCTTCAGATACAGCCCAAGACCTCCCCGCTTCATGTAACACGAAGTTTCCTCAGATAGTCCAGACCACACTGACTCTTCTTCTCTGATGCTATGACCTTGCCACCAGAGTGGCCATTTGCTTTGATTATTTTTGGACAGCCAAAGAGCTGCCTGTTGTCTTGGTCTACAATCTGGCTATTGCCACCTATTTCTGTTCAAAGAGTCCCAAGGTGAACAGTATAGTATATCCTTATCCATAGCCTGTGGTTTATATTTGGCTTCTTCATAATCTTCCATCTTGTATGACTCAAGCTGTCTTATGAGTTAATATTATCTAGTGTCTGGACTACTGGGGAGCCTATCCATAACCTCATGGATATCTCATATCAAAATTCTCAGGGATATTGCCAGAAGGCCTCTGTAGATAGACGTTCTTGGAAAGTCCTAATGGTATAGTGTTTTCTAGGGCTCTGCTTAGATGCTTGGTTCTGACTTGTAGTCTGCTCAACCCAGCTCAGTCTTATCAACTATCACGTCTTTGTTATTGAAGTCTTGGATCACCTTCATCAGGAAGGCATCTACAGAACCTGACAACACTAGCTACTGCACCCTTACCTTTCCAGGACTTGCTGAACAAGTTTGTGACTTAGTGAGCATGGAGGTCATTTTGATAAAAGGAGTGATTTGACCTGTGCTAACCCTCACCTGACATTAAGTGCCTGGATTTTGTAGGAAAGCATAATATTAATGCATTAAAAATGGAAATCCCAGGTGATGTAATTAGGACTAACTTCTCACTTACAGAGGTTAAGAGCTTTCTTGTTCTGATGCTGAGGTCTCCTCTGGTCTAAAATTGGGCAGACTACAATTAAGACATTTCCCAATCCGTTCAGTGATATTTTCTGGCAGGACAAAAGAAAACCTAACCAGGTAAGTGGTGCGAATAGGGGTGAAGGTAGCAATTCTTAAGAGTCCCCGCAGACTCTTAAGGGCTAGTGATAGCCATGTTCCTGGACAGTATTCACCATCCACAGTGCTCATAGGAATCAAGTGACACTAAGGATGCCCACTGCTACTGCTTTGACCTGACTGCACTAGCCTTTGTTGGCAGAAATGTTATGATCGTGTTGTGGCCGCATCCTCAGGTCTGTGTCATGGGGACAAGGAAAAATGGTGGGGAGAAAAAAAACCCTCAACCCTTTGTTTTTTTGATTAAATTAAAACAATTACTTCTTTTGGAATAGAGTATGAAGAAGATTTACAGAAAACCATTTATTAATCTCAGGGATAATTGCCAGTTTGTACCTGGACTAGTTTTTACAAAGTTGAAGAATACAAGGACATAAAATGTTTACTTTTAGAATTAATTTTTGTTATTATTAGAGATACCTGTGTAATAGGCTGAGTGATATTTTATCTTCTTAATGATTATTCAGTCTCCACCTTTTCATCTATTCCATCCTGACATCTTTTTGTGATTTTTTTTAACATTTTCTGCCTTAAAATGTTCATGTCAAAGCCATGTCCAAAGTGAATGCCACCCTGTTCTTCAGGGGAAGGACTTTTTGAAATAGCCACTAATCTTCTGCATCATAAACATTTATTCAAACTGAAATGGCTTTGGTAAATGAGAAGAAAGAGAATGAAAGAAGTATAGGAAACAACTCGTGCCTTCTCCACAGTGCATTCCATGTAGCTGTGGGAAGAATATCTGTGTCTCTCCAGGGAGCAAATCCTACAGTCTCAGGCAGGGAAAGACAGTTTTGAATCCTGGCCAATGGCTGCCCACCTTTCTTGGACACCCGGAACAGGCCTAGGCAAATAATCAGCAGCATTTTTATCTCTCCCTGTGCTGAGCACTAAGCTAGGTGCTTTGGGGAAGCCTGCCAGGAGGTGTGCACATGGTGCATTGATACAGCTGCACACTCTATTCTCACTCTCAACTTATTCTCAGAGGTCTTCTTTCTCGGGAGAGCAGCTGGACAGGCTGCCTCTTCCTTCAGCAAAGTGATGCCAAGCGTTGGTTTCTGAAACAGGCCCCCTGATGCGTGCCTTTGTTTCCTGAGAGACCCTAGTTTCTACTACCTAGGAAGCCCCAAAATAGACCTGCATTGTTGAGCCACCAATAGATGCTTGGGATTTACTAGTACAGCAAATAAAGTTTATAAAAAAAAAAACAAACACCCAGAACTCCTCTAAATGCTCCACATAGCATTCTTTTCTTAACTAGAACTTTCTGGTTTAGACAGATCATAAAATTTAACACTGAGACAATTTATTTATTTCAAAATTACTCTGTGATTTATCTTAACGTATTACTTTGTTTAAATTCTTATGTATCCAGTTGCTGAACTATTTATTCTGGGATTGGTGCTTTTTACATGGCAGACTATATGCTTGTTGCTAGGAATAGAGTTAGTGAAGAGGCCAAGCACATTGTATTGTATTATGGAACTAAACACCATATGGAAATTCTGCACCGATGGCCTTTCAACTGCGACTTTCAGTTACACGAACGCAAGGTTATTTCTATCATTATGAATGTATGAAAGCAGGCTTAGTGGCATGCCTGGAATTCTAGGGATTGGGAAGCCAAAGGAAGTTGATTGTGGGTTTGAGGCCAGTCTGGTCTATAAAGAGAGAGACCCCGTCTCAGAAACCAAACAGACAAAAGGAGCCAAGCTAGCAAGCAAATAAGAATTTATGTATTGTCTGCCGTAGAAGAAGTGTGTGATGGTGCCTGCATCTCAGGGCATTGCAATGTTGTCTGTCTTTCTAAACGTAATTTAAATGATTGTGAACATGAAGTAGACATTAAAATAAGAAATGAAATGAGATGAGAGTTTGAAGCAGAAGAGAACAATTATAAAAGGGTAGGGGGTTTTCAAGGAAAGGATTTAGAAAAGCTTGAAAGAGGAAGCAGCAATTGAAACTAAAATAGCCTGTTGAGAAGAGCACCGAGGAGGAGGGGGTGGATGGCAAGACCGCCTTCCTGAGCCGAACAAACAGACCTCATCCCCTAACATTAATGGGCGTAAGGCCATTTTTATCAAAGGAAAAAATGATACAGATTGAGACCTAAATCTAAATGTGCAGGTAAAGGCCACGGGCATTTATTCAACCCTTTGGAAAACTGCGGACAACAATCCTTGTCTGTACTAGGAAGGAAGAGATTGGATCAGTCAGCCAGGCACAGCGGTTGCTATGTTAGAAAGCAGTAAGAGTCCAGCTAGTGGAAGTCGAGGAAGCTGGAAGAAGAGGAGAGTTTGGGAAGTGAATGAACGTGTGGCTGATACAACCCCCAGTCTAATTAGAGGCTGAGAGCAGGGGTCCTGCTATGAGGGAACCCAGAGGGCTGTTCAGAGGGCGCCTTCTAATATCCATGTCCCATGGCTGAGCCACAGATCGGATATTGCAAGCGTTAAACTCTCGATGCTTTGCAAAACAAAAACAAAACAAACAAAAAACCCAAAACCCTGACTAGTCACTGGCCAAGGTAACATCATAATGGAAATGAACTGAAGACAATCTAGAAACAGGAATATGACCCAATGACCCAAGCCGATTCACTGTCAATCACAGAACTAAGAATTGACCCCCAGTGGGAAGAAACGTCCTTCTTCTTCATTACTTTGTCAGAACCATGTGGTTGATTCTTTGCTGCCAACAAAGATAGCAAAGGTACATTTTAACCTTAGTAGTAAAAGGAATGACCAAGATTTAATGTGCAAGTGGTGTGTGCCAGGGCCTGCCTGCACGGGCTGAGGTGGACAGGGAGAACCGGCCATGGCTAGGGCCTGCAGGGGCTGAGGTGCACAGGAATGCTGATCCTGTAGCTCCTTCCAGAGATGATCATGATCCAATGCTAGCACTGTCTTCCTCTACTCATAAACTCTATATAGACAGAGATAATTGAAGCCTGATATCAAATTTGTGTGAGGTTATTTGCCCTGTTTTTGCTTGAATACCTGCCCCATACAGCAATCCTCATGCTAAAACAGAAAATGGAAAGGAATATACAGTAATTGCTAACTGGCTATTTGGTTCCTCTGAGTTCTTAGCTTCAAGGATTTATCAAAATATGTTATTTATTTTTTTTCTTCTGCATCACAGCCCAGAATTGCTAAATCCAGAAACTGAAGCATTTTGTGAAGCAAATCATTTCTGGGTGAATCAAAGCCCTTGGAACATTGCCCTAGGATTTTAAAGATAGCGTTTAATAATGAAAAATGTTTCCTTTTTAGAGGAAATCCCAATTTTTCAAGGCTACCCCATTCACTTCTTCTTGGTTTTGCAGGGTGTGAGATGTGATACCATTGTCCCACCTTTACCTGCAACAAGCCAGTGAAGGTGGAAGTCACCTGACCCCAAGTATGGCATTGCCTCTCTTTATCTCTGAGGGAATCTGAGGCTGGAGGCTGTTTCTCACCTGACCTGAGCTCCTAGAATTAGGCACTTCCTTTATTCCTCCTCTCTGGCTGCTCTTCCAGTTGCCATCTTAGGACAAGCAGCTGGAGCTGGGTTGATGTGCTGTGCAGTGGGCTCTCCTTGCGAGATCCTCGCGTTGACTAGGTCTGTGTTATTCTTGCTTCTTGCGCTCTGCAGCCCCGGCGATGGATCCAAGACGGCGGAAAAGGAGAAATGACATGTCACATAGTCAGACTCTAACATGAAGCTATAAATCCCGCAACCGGGGACAAGTTACATAATGCTCGGAGACCTCAGTTTTCTTATCTACAGTATGAGGGTAATGAAACCTACAGTCCAAAGCAGCCTGGGAAATTAAGCGAAGCAAAAGTGTAGAGCGTGTGGGAACTGACTAATAATCGGGACCAAGTGCTACTGTTAGCAGCGTGGTGGAGAATAACAATGAAAGTGGAATACCAACAAAGGGCATGCAGAGCTGCTGGGGAGACTCTGGTACAGGGTCTCTGGCTGGACCGCTTGCCGAGTCAGGAGATGCTCTCCCAGCCTTTGTAATACGCTCTGGAAGTTGACCTTCATTCCACAGTGATTTTACCTCTTACGAGCTAAAGGGCAGCGTGAAGCTACGCTAACCAGAAAGACACTTTCGATCCTCCTCCCTTCCGAGTTCAACCTATTTTTCAGAGGCCTAAGTTATCATTTTCTGTGGTGCCACCACCCCTGCCCCTGATCCTTTCCAACCATGGCCTCTTTTGTGTTGTATTAAGGCAGTATATTGCAAACCGTGTGCTGCTAAGCTGCTAATTCTCTGCTTCTCGGGGCTGTCGCGTCCCAATGAAATCGGGACTTCCTGGAGTATGAGGGACTAGAGTCCCTGCTTATCACCACTGTTGACCTTGTGTGGCTGAGCACAGAGAACAGCTAAACTAATTGCCATAATGAGATGAAAAGAGTAATAGCCTTTTCCCCCCCCCTTATACCAAACAAAACCCATTAAAGATGGGGATACATTTCTTTCCTTAATAGATAATAAATTTTATCTCAGCAACTGATGGATATTTATTTTTTTGCCTGTTAATTTTCTGCATTGCTTTCTTCTTCAGTCATACAGAGGCACAGATTTTTAACTGAGAAGGGACACTTTACAATCATTTTATTTAACTTTCACATCGGAATTGTGAAGCCCTTGCTCAACCCAAGTCTGTGGTGATAGCAGTCCGGTACCCTGAACTCAGGATATTCGAGTCCAGATCACTGGGCCTCTTTATCCTTCCCACAGAAGAAAATGACTTTCTTGTTTGCTGTTTTATGGGCATTTTCTCTGCCTTAGAACATCTCTTATTTACCCTTACTCAAATCTCTCAAGGAATTTACACATCTAAGATGAAAGATGTGCCCCAAACGAGGGTTTCTGATTGACCTAGAGTAAGGTCAGCTGGCCTTTTGCAGAGGCATTTACAGTAAGTACTCACGTTGCTTTGAGAAATCTTTTAAATTTCTAAAGTTGAGAAAGACATATTCTCATATATGCACATATATGCCAACAGACATTTGTTACATTTCCTCTTCTTACTAAGGACTAGCCATACCAACATTCTGGGCAGTTGTTTATCCCAGTATAACCAAACATGGTGCCAGAAAATCACCAGGGCAAATACTATGGGGGAGGTCAGAATACGTATTGGGGCAACTCAAAGTCGAAAACTTATATGAGAAGGAGCTAACAAGTCAGTGATTCTAGCCTCTGTGGTCCTCTTAGGATTCCTTAGTCAGTTTCTTTCCCCCTTCTTTCCTGTCTTGTATTAGAGATCTGTTACTATCTGGTAAATTGTTCCAAAATGTAATAATTTAAACACCAGTCGTTTATTACTTCACATGATTTCTGAGAGTTGAGAATCTGAGAGGCTGAGTCAGGTCTGGACCAGAGTATGGCAGTCCCGAGGTCAAGAGTTTAAGAGGACAGGCTGAGGCTTTGGCTCGTCTTGTCTTTGGGCTTTTTGTAGTGTTGCTGACCACCTGACTTTACTTAAATCAAATGATAAGAAGAAAAGAGGTGTGGGTGTGTGGAGCAGTCACTTAAACAAAATGGAAGCCACGTTGTCTGTTCCGACCCACACTTGGGAATGAAAACACCTGACTTCCGGACTGTTCTATTACTTCATTTTTGTCTGTTATAAACAGACACTTTCATCTAACATTGAAGTTTACTGTGTTTCATTAATGTTTATTTGAAGCCAAAATGATTTGTAGCTTCAAAATACTAGACAGTAGAGGGTGGTGTCGGGGTGCATGGCTAACGCACTTTGAAAGTAAAGATATGGAGCATGTGTTCTGGTCTTGAAAGATGACCAGGTGATTTATATTTTCATCAAACTGGTTTCTAAAAATTTAGAGAATCAGGCAACATCGAACTTTCCATAAATGTTATTGCTATTTCTAAATGACCTATCTGAGATTTTTGTTTGTTGTTTGTTTTTTGATCAGTGCATGCTTTATTGGTCCAAATCAAGAGCAGGAGCAGAGACAGGAAAGTGATATTGACTTGGATGCTGTGTGGACGGACACTCACAAGGGAGGACACCGTCTTCTATGAGCTTTGGCTTGACTATGGAGAGGGGACTTTACCTTGGTAAATTACAGGAGCATTGATTGCTGCCAGCTGTTTCTATGACTGATCCTGAATGGTAAAAACCTAGGCTTCTCCTCGTCCAACAGAATGAGATGAGTTTTTGGTGGGGCGCATGGGAGGACAGAAAACACCCTCAGAACTGGTTTGGGTCCTTTAAGTCTACACTCCAGTACTCTGGGGAACATGATTAGTGGAGTAAACTAGTATTATTAGTAGCAACAACCTGATGAGACTTTGCAGTTTCCATGGTAACTGAGCATCTCTACCTTCGCCATATCTCTAGTTCTGCAGAGTGTACCACAGGTCCACTCAGAATAACACCCTCTATTGTCTATGAAAAGACATTTTTGAAGTCTTAAATCTTTAAGGTCTCAAATGAAAACTTTGCCTAAAATGAAATTTTCTGTGGTGTGTGTGTGTGTGTGTGTGTGTGTTTGTGTGTATGTGTGTGTATGTGCATACATACATTCTCGGGCCTCATGTTCCTATTTCACCGACTGATCACACCCATCCTATTGCTCTATAGTGTAAAGTCTTTTTTTTAATTAAAAATTTCTGGTGTTAAATATAATGTTACTAGTCAGAGGTGTGTGCTTGTGTGTGTGGGATCCTGGCCTTGAGTTTCTTGGGGGAAATGAAAAGTGATAACGATGAGTTTGTAGATATGGAGCTAACAGTTACATCCTTTCATTCAATGCTATATAAAACCTCAAAAGGCTCTTTGCTTAAAAAAAACCGAGGAAACAGAAACACAATGAATTTAATAATGTATTTAGGATTATTATGCGATTGATAATTGATAGTTTTGATGTTGACCTCTATGTTAGTCCATAATAATTGATAACTCTGACGTCGCTAGTGTAGGATCTGCATAAGGAAATGAATGGACAGAAGAGAGTTCTGTGCCATGAGAAGTTTAAATAAATGTTGATCCCCTGTCTTCTCTTATTTTGAGAAGTTAGCCATCAGATGCAAGGACCACCATCTCAACAGATGTCTAAATTGATGACTTCTACTAAAAGAAGCTCCTGTCTGAGCTTTACAAAAAGATACCATGGTTTTTGTTTTTCATTTTCGGAAACACATTGCAGGTGTTCGCAGGATTGACAAAGGAGCAAATTGGATGCCCCTGGGTTTGCTCTGGAGCCTGAAAACCTTTGTGGAACAAAATGCACATTAAAGGGACTTTTCCTCTCTCTTAAGGAGGGCCTATTCTAGTCATAACTGGAAGGAAATTCAAATGCAAAAAGGTGAAAATTAAAAGAAGGACAAATAACAACAAATGGCTGTCTTGTAAATACAAAGCCACATCCGCTCCCAGGACTGTTCTGTCTGCAAACTATTTGAACAACAGTTAATTCGCGTATTCCTGGTGAGAGCGAATGCTAACTGATGTTTCATCTGACTGCACCCTTTGTTGAGCGTGTTCAGAAATGGAGAGCGGGGAGATAGGAATTTCTGTGCTCTTTGCATTCAGATGAGTGCATGTGCCCACCAAAGAAAATGAAGAGTTTTCAAGTTCCCCAAATATTCCTCTGCTAATATTCATCTCTGTCAAAAAAAATAATAGCCCGCTTTGCTTGGATTAGCTGAACATCCATCTACTTTTCATTGATGGTTTCCCCTTTCTCTCTACTCCCCTACTGAGATAACCGACATCATGGGTCACGGACCGCTGGAACATTGACTTTCCTGTTGTTTAGCAGGCTTGTGTTATGGGCTAACACAGGGTCAGCAAAGAGTACCACTTTGACTATTCTGTAACAAGGGAAGGCCAGGGAGTTGTTATTGGCCTGATTTCTGCCCTATCCTCTACATTCTTAACTGCAAAGAGGCAACATGATAGGACTAAGTACCTGGGTTTGAGGGAAGACTGCACAGTGTTTGGGTCGTAGATATTGCGGGCAGTCTTGTATTCTAAATTGTATAAGCTGTCTTCTCCTTCCCTCCCCCTCCATTTTATTATTTTTCTGACAAAATATCAGTAGCCCAGATTATATTACTTTAGATGAAAATAAAGGTGGTTTTCAGTGGTTGAATATGTGGACATGCCATAAAGTGGTTAAAAGCTAGCCCAGAGGATGTACTGAAATTCATAATTGTTTGAGTTTTTGACTAGTTGGCTTCAAATTCGTGCTAGAACAGTTACTATATTTGATTATGCCATCTAGTTTTCATAAATCTTACTTACCTCATGCATAAAAGAGAAGAAAAATTAGTTATGCAAGATAACCTGTTTTCTCTAATCCAGAAATAGAGGAAGCCGGAAGAAAAACTATGTCTCATAATAGCCCACAGTTTACTGAGTAACGTATTTATGGGGACCAAACTAAAAGCCCCCCAGAAGATGTACAATATCCCAATGAATCTTTCTGGTTCCCTGTTTTGCTTTATAAACGAGGACACCAAGGCTCATAGGCAGTGTTTTGTGAGGAAGGTGGCAGAATTCTTCCTGTAGGCTTCTCTTACACTTTCGCATTCATGCTAATTACACCGTGTACAAAGGAGTTCCACGTATGTTTACAAAACAAACCCTTACTATACTTTTGTAATTACGAAGTCTGCCACCAAATTACTGTTTCATGTGTTTGTGTTTCAATTATTAACAGTGGCGGCGTATAACTAAGCAGAAAACATGTCATTTCTATGATAATAAGTGAACGCAATTAGCATCTCTACTCCTCACACAAAATATATTCATTTGCATTCTGTCTCCTTGTTTTATTTAACTGTGTTTAAGCCAAGTCATGTCATTTCTATGTTACCTTTTTTTGGTCTAGAGAATTCTGTCTTATTTTATAAGTGTTTTTATGCTGTCTAAATAAACAGAAATAGGAGGGGTGATGAACCCAGTTACTTGGTTATTTTCTGATTCTCCTTTTAAAGCTCCCACTTAATGAGACGTGTGATTACTTTCAAACTCATGAGATGTGTGTCTAATATATCTTTGCAAATAAATTATATGATTTTTAATCACCCGATCTACCTTCCTGAGCAGTAAGCCAAGTCTCTTTATTACTTGTAAGCCACGGGCAAATGGGAACGTAGCTCCGTAACTGTCTGTGCTGCATCCACTTTATATTAACCAAAATTTTTGGGATGATATGTAATGGAAATGCAGCTTAAAATAGTATAAGCAAACACGAATTAATGTAGGGAACTCAGGGAGTGAGAAAAACGCAAATACAAGAATGCAGCTGAACCAAGGAATGAATTGAGCTCAGAAACACAAAATCCAGCCAATTTGGCACATCTCTATGTTTTCTGAGTGTCTGCCTCATTCTTTGATACGTCTGCCCTCTGGTTTGTTCTGCTTTAATTCGCCACCCTTCCACAGACATGACAGTGTCACCATATTCTTCTATTATATGGCAGCTCCGTTTTTTTGAAATCTTACCAACTGCCCACACAATTGTGATTCTGAGACTACATTACTAGAGATAAGAGGTCTCACCAGGCAATCTAAGCCACCACTCACACACATGAACAAATGGCCATACCCAAATCAACAGATTATGTGAAAGCAAAATACAAAAAATTTCTAGAAACTTCCTACTTAATTGGTTGGTTAATTTTTGACTTCACGTGGAGATCAAACACACTCTGGTAGTATGGGTAAGAACAGTGGCTCCAATAACTGTGGTAATAGAACAATAGTCACTGTGGAGTTGTCAGCCTGAAGCAAGGCACTGTGGGAAATGCCTTAAAGCATAACCAAAACTAAATGCACAATGCCATAAGATGGAAATGTTATTATCCCATGCGACAATAATATCATGCCAGCATTATTCCATGATGAAAAGAAGGCTTACGAAGGGCAAAAGCCATCTCCGACATGCTCAACCATGAAGAGCTAGGTACATCCTAGAGATTCTAAGGCTAAAAAACACTTGCTTCCAGTCTCTAAAGTTTACATTTGCAGGCTGGTGTGATGGCTTAGCAGGTGGATGTGCTTGCCTGGATGATCTGAATTAAATTTGCAGACCTCATGTAAAAGTAGGAGAGGACCAACTCCAAAAGTTGTCCTCTTACAGCTAAACAACTACACATGTGTGTACATACATGTATGAGTGTATGTGTGGGCACATGCACCCTCTCTCTCTCTCACACACACAGAATAATAAATACAAATAAAAATTGAAAATACATAGATTGATTATAATTGCATTTGGTTGTCATGGTTTGTCCTACGCACAGAACTTCAGGGTCAACTCCTGAAAGCTAAGCATTCAGAAATTTCCATGTTACCATGTTGTGATGGATTAGGATTAATGGACAGGTGAAACAATTATGCAAATTACGAGGGAGTTAGAGATGCAGCGGCAATTATCTCAGGTAGGTCTTAGGCACTGGTCGCTTAGTGAGGGTCTCCTTTGGATTTTATCGTCCTCGCCACGTTTCTTTCTGATGTCGATGTCTATGCTTTGCATATGATTGGTATCAATTTGGAGGCTAGATAACGCTGCTGTTTGCTTTACTTTCTCAGATACAGTCTCCCTGTGCAGCAGAGCTGTTTCCATTGGGATTAGGAGTGTGTCATCATGTGCCGTTGTTTGCTCTCTCTAAAATCTCAGTGTTGGAGTTCTTAGAGTCTCTTGCTTAATGCAATTTATTTTAGCATTTAAATAACACTTAACAAAGAATGTTAAAGGAATGATTGTTTAATCATGAATAGGCAGATGAAAGGACAGATCTTCTTATACCTTTTAATACAAACATTTCTGTGTGTGAGTACATAATTTTAGTGGTAGGCATATAGATAGATGACAAATGATACACACACACATGCACATAGACACATATAGGTAGGTAGGTAGGTAAATATATACTATGTATTTTTATTCCTACTAGAGAAGCCAAAGTGTTCTCTGAACAGTACATACTGTATTGTACTCTCTTATCAGCTCAGGGGGTCCCTCTTTGCATACAACCTTATTAACATAAATACTGCTACAATTAATGATGTTTGTCAATGCCATGTGTTGGTACAATAGCTTGCTTTTTAATACTAGTTTTCTTGATAACTAGCATGATAAACATTTGGGTTGTTTATCCAATACGCCTGGCTACACACCTTCTGGTTTGATGGGAAATACAAGTTTTGGTCACAGCGTAATTTGCAGAAGAGGAACCTGTAAAATCCCTTTCTTTCAGTGGTAATGATTGACAATATTTGCGAGGTAGTCCCCTTAAGTAGCTGTGGCCTCATCTGATTTGTAAGAGAATTTCGAAGATGACTGAGTAAGAGCTGGATTTGACTTAGCAAACTGTGCTTTATGTGATCAGTTGCTCTAGGTTGCCATTTACTTTTCCGCACAGTTTTGTACGTATTCTTTGTCCAGTTACTTCCTTGAACCCACTTTTGCCTGTTGACTTGAAAGGGGTTTAATATTTTTAAAAGGACTAATTCCATATATTCCTTAAAGTGTCCTTTATACAGTAGTTTTGCTTATATCTTTTATTACACAGATGTTTGATATTTTATGTGATCAAGCTTATCAATGTACTGTTTAAGAAATCCTTTGTCAGGATTCTGCAAGGGTATCATCTAATTTTTAAAAATTGCTTTAAAATTGTGTGTTTCATGCTTAGCTCTTTGTGTATCTTTGAACTTTCGGGAGACTTTAAAAATATTTTGTGTATTGCAAATATTGCCAATATCTGGACCTGTACCTTGTTCTACCTAACCTCCCTGCACCTGCAGAGAACTCTCACATGCTATGCTGGCTGTCTCTGCTGCAGGCCGGCCTCTGCACTTCCTTCTCTTTTCTACTTGGGAGTATTCTATGACACAAATGAAGTGCTGATCCTGATTAAGTCTGGATGTGTCGTGTAGCCATTTCCTCCATGTTGGAGGCAGACTTCTTAAGTCGTGTGATGTGAAGGGAAAGTGAAACAGCAGGATATGTTAGGTCAGGACATTTCTAAGGATGTGGAAACAAGAGTTTTCTAAGGCTGTGGTTCTCAGCCTTCCTAATGCTGCACCTTAAATACAGTTCCTAAGGTTGTGGTGACCCCCAACCATAAAGTTATTTCATTGCTACTTCATAACTATAATTTTGATACTGTTATATAAATATTGTAATATAATAAATATCTGATATGTGACCCTCAAAAGGGTATAGAATCACAGGTAGAGAACCTCTGTTCTGTGAGAAGGTGAAACATTCTATTTGTGTAGGAAAGCTCCAAAAGATGGGAAGCAAACAACTGGAAATAGCTCCAGGAAGTCCCCGAAACTGGGCAGACTCACTAGAGCCTCTCCCTCCCCAGGAGTCTAAGAGCAGTGAAGATGCTCGGCCTCACTCTCAGATCAGTCAAGGAGTAACCTGTAAGAAGCAGAGGCCAGCCAAACTGCCAAGAAGAAGCAAAAACCAGCTGTTCTGTCTAGAAGAGGTTCAGACGAACTTGGCTACCTGGAACGTCTACACCCAGTTGAGCTGCCTGCAAGCTGTATATCTGGCTCCGAGTTTCCAGCTTTAATTTTCTGCTCCCATAAATAACCCCCAAGAAAACATTGCTTCACCAATTCAGCCTTTGTGGTATCCGTTCTTTGGTTTCTCATCAGTTCTTATCTAGGGTGAGTAGGTGTGTGTGTGTGTGTGTGTGTGTGTATGCATGTCTGTGTTGTGTTTCCCCAGGAAAAGTCTGTCACACAACACTGTAATAATGGCCTTGGGTAAATCAATGACTAAGTGCTCATTTTCCATCCTCAGAGAGCAATCTTGAGGAAGATGTCACTTTTTTTTCTTTAAATGTCTGGCGAGGATTAAGTCTCATTAATAGTTATCTCCTCATTCAATTTGTTCATTCTCATACTTTTGATGAACTTTTCTCTCTACTCTTCTCATTCTCTCCTCTTACACTTCCTCATTTGAACCTCCAGTGATCCAAATAAAGAAACTTCTTGTACCAGTTGGAAAAAAGAAAAATCTTGGTGTAACCAAGGAACACATGGAACAAAATAAAAGTAGCCTGACAAGGGAATTTCAATTTTTTTCTCAGAGAATATCTAATCTATATATTTTATTTATTATTAAGCTTTCTTTTTATTTATTCTTTTTTGTTTGTTTGTTTGTTTTTTGAGATAGGGTTTCTCTGTAGTTTGGGAGCCACCCTGGAACTAGCTCTTTATGTCTTTCGCATCATGCATCTCCATTCTATTCATTTCCACCCACTGCCCTTGCAAACCCCCAAATAAAATAAAATAAAATTTAAAAGAACATGAAAACAACAAGGAAATTGCAAATTTATGAAAGGTATTTTAAAAATTCTCCATCGAAACTTTAAATATCCTTACTACATGCATTGTTGGTTCAATGTGTTTATTTTATACAATTGGTAGAATATCAGTGCATGGTATTAATCTTATATTTCACTTGGGAAATGTTAATTTAGCTTGAACAATTGTTAAGGTTATGGCTGTAGGAGCTAGCTGTTAGCTGATGTAAAGCTTTCATCATAGGCAATCATAAATGCTGATAATAGAAGTAACAGCATAAAGAAGATGAAGGTGACAAGGAAGCTGGGCCTTTAATCCCAGCACTCAGGAGGCAGAGGCAGGAGGATCTCTGTGAGTTGGAGGCCAGCATGGTCTACAAGAGCTAGTTCCAGGACAGGCCCCAGAGCTACCAAAAAACCTTGTCTTGAAAAAAAAAACCACCAAAAAGAAAAGAAAGCAACAATGAAAATGCAAATGAAGGGTCTCTGATGTGTAGATGTTTTCCCAACACTCCACCCTGTAGAGAAGTGAAACCCATAAAATAGTTAAAAGGACTCCCAAAAAATTACAAGTGTCACCCAATGATATTTAGCCAACAAACCTAGCTGCTGAGATTTGGAAAAGTAAAAGAAGATTTCTATGTGTTTATAGCTTCCATGAGTTGTCACCCATGTCGTTGGTGGACTTTTGACTGACAGTTGCCTTTGAGCCACCATGCTTCTGTAGGTGGACCTCCACCCCTTGTCTTGTACATAACCCAAATAAACTCATCAATTCACCTACCTAAACCGACTAATGAGAAAAATTTCTCAAATCTGCAGTGGGCACTGTGTCTGGGTGGTTTGGTTTGAAGAAGAATGGCCTCCAGAGGCATAGATTTGAATGCTTGGTCATTAGGGAGTGGTGCTTCCTGACAGGGATTAGGAGGTGTGGCTTTGTAGGAATAGGTGTGGCTTTATTGGAGGAAGTGCATCACTGGAGGTGGGCTTTGGCGTTTCCAATGCTCAAACCAAGTCCCGTGACCCTCTCTCTTGGTGCTGACTGTGGATAAGGAGGATCCTGATGTCGAACTCTGGGATCCTTCTCCAGCATCATGTCTGCCCGTGTGCTGCCATGCTTCCCACCATGATGATAATGGATTAAAGGTCTGAAACATAAGCCAGCCCCAATTAAATGTTTTCCTTGTGAGAGGTGCTGTGGTCATGGCGTCTCATCACAGCCATAGAACAAACTGGCTAAGACACCGGGTGAAGAGAATTTTATTCCCATCTCGGCAGGAAAAGTCACATGACAATCGCTCTGCGCAGAAGTGTGGCTTTGCAGGTGAAGAGAGTTATCCAGAAACCTTGAGAGAAGTTCCAGCCTCGCAAAAGAGACAGCAAGCGTTTAAACCCCGAGACAGAAAAATGTTCCGTGTCTTGGCATCTAATCCATAAATTTTTATTATCTACTTTATTTTCCCAATTAATTAGTTTCTGAAGAATTTCCCACAGATAAAACTGTCATCTAAAAATGGTCAAAGATTATTTTTTCATCAATCTTTGCAATCTTCATTTTTATTGGATTTACTAAAAACTTGAAGACAATCTTAAGAAAAACAAAATAGACAGCATAGTTTCTTGGCCTTGATAACAATAATACTATATCAAGTATTAAAATATCTTAATTAAAAATGCCACATGAGATTAAGGGCATTTTTTTCTATGATCTCACTATTGAATGAGATTACTTGTAGCTGTGACTGGCAATAAATAGTGATTTTTTTCCTTTAGGACTATTAATGAAAAGCTTGCCATCCCTCTCAACACTGACTCTTATCTCAAAGTGTATTTGTTTCAATGTTCTTCTCTTCCTTTTAGAATTTCTCTCATAATCCTGAAAATGTCTATTTCTTTTAGTTTTATGAATTATTTTATGTGTCTTGGTAGGAAGGTTCATATTTGCCCCCTATTTTTTCAAACAATTTCATTCATATTTTTACCTGATTTCTTATAATAGTCACATCAAATTTTGGTCAATCTCATGCAAAGTGTGTCTGTTATGATGCATTCATAGAGACGTGCAGACAGATTTCACAATGAAATCATATTTCGTGATATGTGTGCATTTCTTTTCTCATGGTCACTCTGGTTCCTTTTCCCCTTGTCTTCTCTGGAGAATATACTATAGAAGGTGTTTTTTTGAATGAATGCTATGAAAATTAGCATATACTTCATATCATAAAATACACTTATTTCCATTCTTACATTTGATGGTGCATGTGCCTGGGAAGAGAATTCTGAAATAGAAATATTTTTTTCCTCACAATTATGGAAGCATTTATCTTTTTCCTTTACTTTTGAATATTTATTTAAGATGTAGGAGTATTTTGCCTATATGTGTGTACTACATGTGTGCCTGGTACCCACGGAGGTCAGAAGAGGGTGTCAGATCACCTGGAGCTTCAGTTCTGGGAATTTGTGAACTGCCCAACATGGGTACTTAGGTGCTAGGAACTGAGCTCTTAACCAACCACTCAACCATCTCTCCAGCCCTCCAATCTAGTTCTTATTAATTTTTGTGTGTTTTTCCTCTCACTAGGAAATTACTTTTAGTTTTTTTCTTATTATAGGCTTTTACAATTCTTTCTAGACTTAGTGCTCTAAATTTCACAATGTGACTCAGTCTGTCTGTGTGTACTTTGTTCATGTGTTCACACCCGCTGTGAAAAGTGCTCACTGCAGCTTTTCATCTTGAAAGTTCTCACCCAAGCCCTAGAACTATCTTCACGATTTTTGTCAATTTTTTTCTTGTGTAGCTGTTCTCTGATTTCATCAATATTCAGCATCTTAAATGATCCTAAAGGTTTATACTTAAACCTTAAAAAAGCTCTTTAATTTTTTTGCTTTACTTTCTTAGAGATTTATCCATTTATCTTCCAAATTTTCCAGTAGTCTTTGTGTTTGTGAGCTTGTTATTCTCAGAACCTCGTTCTGAATTCCTGAGTGTTCCCACTCTAAACCTTCCTATTTTTGTTCTAGCAATGCAAAACCTTACCTTTTCTTTGAAACTACTGGGTAATTTCTTTTGACATTTCCCTTTACTTCTGTTTTCTATGTTTCTTCTCAAAATATTTTTATTTCTATTTGCATGGGAGCATGGGTGTGTTTGTGTGTGTGTTGATGGAAGCTGATTGTGCGTTTCTGGCCATCCAGACTTGAAATAACCATACAGAAACTGTATTAATTAAAACACTGCTTGGGCTGGGCGGTGGTGGTGCACACCTTTAATCCCAGCTCTTGGGAGGCAGAGGCAGGCAGATC
>LOJH01001734.1:10877-30500 GCA_001685095.1 Ellobius talpinus
TAGTTTACACCTGAAATAACCACACAGAAATTGTATTAATTAAATCACTGCCTGACCCATTATCTCTAGCCTCTTATTTGCTAACTCTCCCATCTTGATTTAACCCATTTCTAATAATCTGTGTTCACCACGAGATTGTGGCTTACCGGGAAAGATTCAGCATGTCTGATTCTGGCAGCTCCATGGTGGTTCTCTCTGCTTTCTTCCTCCCAGAATTCAGTTCTGTCTCCCCGCCTACCTAAGTTCTGCCCTATCAAAAGGCCAAGGCAGTTTCTTTATTCAGCCAATAAAAGCCAGACGTAGGCAGAAGGACCTCCTACACCAGTTGTATACATTATTTTGTTTCTGTTGTTGTTTAAAGTCACCTTGACTTCATGGTGGTCAGACAGGATAAAGGGCATTATTTGAATTTACTTATATTTTTTAGAATGACTTTGTGCCCACATATCTGGTGAATTTTTGAGAAAATTCTATGACTGGTATTGTTTTTTGTTTGGATAAAATGTTCAGTAAATATCTATTATATCCATTTGATTTATGATGTTGTTTGGCCCCAGTTTTTCTGCATTTGGTGTTCACCTTAATGACCTGTCAATTGATGAGAATGTGATATTGAAGACTTTCAATATCACTTTGCAATATCACTTTGTGAGAGTTTCTTTTATGAACTTGGCTACCCTTGTGTTTGGTACATAGATCTTAAAAACTGCAATGTCCTCTTGGTGGATTTTTCTCTTTGATGAGTGTATAGTGTCCTTTAATATTTTTGGATTAATTTTAGTTAGAAGTATATTTTGTTATATATTAAAATGGTTATATTTGCTTGATTCTTAGGTCCATTTGCTTGAAATATCTTTTCCCATGCTTTTACTGTGAGGTAATGTCTATCCTTGATATTAAGTCATGTTACTTAGATTTAGCAGAAAGATGGATCCTGTTTTCTATGCCAATCTATTGGTCTAACTTTTTACTGGAGAATCAATGCGATTGGCATTGAGAGTTATCAAGGAGTAGTATTTATTGATTCCTGTTGACTCCTTGTGTTTTCCTGAATGTGGTTCACTCTTTCAGATTGAACTTTCCCTTTTAGCACATTCTATAGAGCTGGATTTATAGATAAATGTTGCCTAAACCTAGTTTTATAATGAAGTATTTTTCATTCTTCCTCAATTGTGATTGATAGCTTTGTAACTTATAATAATCTGAGTTGACATCTGTGGTCTCTTAGAATTTGCAGGACATCAGTCCAGGACTTCTTTCTTTTAGAGTTTCTATTGAAAGGTCAAACATAATTCTAATGAACCTTCCTTTATATCTTACTTGGTCTTTTTCCCTTGCAGATTTTCATATTCCTCCTTTGTTCTGTAAATTTAGTGCTTTTATTATAATGTGTTGTAGAGATTTTCTTTTCTGTTTCAGTTTATTTGGTGTTTTATAGTTGGCTTCTTGTTAGGCTCTTCCTTTAGGTTAGAAAATTTTTCTTCTATGATTTTGTTAAATATTTTCTGTGCCTTTTGACTTGAATTTCTCCTGTTTCCTCTATTCCTATTACTCATAGATTTTGTGTTTTTACAGTGTCCCAATTTTCCTGAAGATTTTCGTCCTAGATTTTTTTCTTTTAGATTTAACATTTTTTGACTGAGGTATCCATTTCTTCTGTCTTGTCTTCAGTGCCTGAGATTCTCTTTCATGTGTTTTTCTCTGTTAGTGAGGATCACCTCTGATTTTTTGTTTTTAGTTCCTAATTTTATTTATTTCCAGTTTTATCTCTATTTCAGTTTTCTTTAATGATACTCTATCTACTTTCTATTATTTTTACTTTCATTTCCTGAATGGCTTTCATCATTTCATTCTACTGCTTGTTTGTGTTTTTATAGACTGTTTTAAGGGGTTTATTCATTGTTTAAAGGACCTCAAACATACTCATAATAGCTATTTTGAAGTCCTTGTCTTGTGCTTCCATTATGTTGCATTTTTCTGGGCCTACACTAGATAGCATTACTGGGTTCTGTTGGAGATACATTGTCATGACTGTTAATGACAGTAGTTTTGTCCTTTGATCATCTGGGATTTTAGATAATTGTTTTTCTAGATGTTGATATATACTCTTGCCTTNGTTGGGTAGGTATTCTTTTTCTTGGTTTCTGTTGTCTTATCAGGATCTTAAGAAAGTGTGGTGGCTCTGAGCTGTCTGGTAAGGAGTGCTTGTGCAGGTTAGTGGGTGGTAAAGAGAGATAGAGGTGGGCTATGAGAAAAGATTTAAAGGGGCTTTAGGAAAGTATAAAGAAGATCTTGTTAATACCTATATGTGGGATCCATAGAGCATTTGAGGTGTGGTGGGATGAACCTGCAAGTAGGTTTCAGGAAGGCAAAGCATTATCTCAATGGAGATGTATGAGAAGGGTAGAGGGACTCTGGATTTGAACCAAGAGTTGCAATCTCCAGTGAAAAATGTTGAAATGTGAGGAGGGGCACCTGTTAGTAACACTTTGCTGTTTCTAGGTTTCCATGGCTGAAACAAAGTGAAGTGAGGAAGGAGAATAAGAGGTTTTATGGAGTCCACAGGAACTGGAGGTAGGATGGAAGTGCTGACTCCTGCAAACAGTATCTTACAGGGCTGGGGAATGTAATTTAAAAAATGTAAATGTGAACAGGAGGAAGAGAGAAAACTGCCTACCTGATTCCCAGGCAGTGTCACCACTGGGATTCCAGGTAGAGACTGTTGCTATGTATGTGCAGCTCATGTAAAGTGATAGAGGTAGAGAGGAAAGCTGAGTCCACCACAAGGTTTAGTGGAGTACCCAAGGAATGCAGGTAGGGTAGGAGATCAGGACTCTTCATTTTGTCTGCACAGGACTGAGAATAAGAATGGAGGAATTATAATCATGGTTTCCTTCTTTTAATAGTTGAATAGTAGTTCATTTTGCATATGTATTACATGTTCTTTATGGTCAGTTAGGTTATTTCCATTTGTGTCTATTTTTAAAAATGAGTATTAAAATTAAAAGGGGTGTTTTCATTTTTATGAGTATAAATTCATATATATATATATAGATAGATTTTATTTAGTTTAGACATATTTTCAGCAACAGAATAGAAGGATATGTGGGGAGTTCAACTTTAATGTTTTTCTACCCAGCAGCAATATTCAATTATTGAAGGTTTTTCTTCATTTATGCCAGCTCTTGTTGTCTCTGGCCTAGGTTAAGGTATTATTTCATCATGGTCTTGATTTTCATTTTCATGGTGATTTATAGCAATGAGCATTCATATAAAATTGTTGTCTGTAATGTTCTATTGTGTAATGTTTTAGGGTCTCGTCTTTTACAGATCTTCTACAAAACATATTTATTCATTCCAATGTCTTCTACTCTGTCTCTGTCTCTCTCTCTGTCTCTGTCTCTGTGTGTGTGTGTATGCCAGCACTCCATGGCACATGTGCTACTAAGGATTTAACCTAGCATTTAATAGGTAAGTGTTGAACAACTGAGATCTAACCCCAGCCCTCATTTATTTTTATTTAAAATCCTGAGATAAGGTATCAATAGTTTTCTTAGGCTGGCACTAAACGTGTAATACTCCTGCTTCAGCTTCCCAAATTGAGATTACAGACCTGTACCACCTGTACCACAACTGCCTTTTCAATGTTTTAAAGTATTTATCTTGTTTCCCCCTCAGTTTCACATCACTTAAATCATCAAAACATTTTTAGTTTATTTTTATAACTAGTAACGGGGGTTGGTTCTACTCTTTTGCAAATAGATATCAAAAGTTTTCTGTATTTTATTGCAAATGTCTTTTCTCCAGTGCATAATCTTAGTGTTGTTTTCAAAAAGCAGATGACTGTGGACATGTCATCAATTGTGACCCATAATTGACACCTTTGTTTCTTTCAGAACTACAGAACCAATAATTTATATGGCAGAAAAAGAAAGGAGAAAAACTTACAACTCAGTTTGTCTGCCTATAAGGTTTAAGAAGCCACAGACAGAATAAATTCTGGTGAGGTGCAGGCTAGAAAGATTGTGGAATACTTGTCTTTTCTGGGAATGGGTGTCTCTTCTAATAATTCAGGTGGCACCATTCATATATTTTTTATCTTGTTGTGGTCGTGGAAATGGTCAACTGTTATGGTACTGGATGAGATTATTATCCTATGGTTGAGATTATAATGAAGGTAGAGATTGTATTGTGGGCATTCTATTAGTCAGCCAGCCTGAAGAGAAATTTCCTCCCTTCTAGCATCTCTTCTTTAAATGTATTGTAGATTATAGCATAAACTGTGGTTACCCACAGAAGTGGGTCCATTCCACCTTGACTGAAGGTCAGAGAGCTTAAGCCTACTCTTGCTCTTTCAGAGTTATTGAGAAGTTTGACTTAAGGCTTGGCTAAAAACAAGATATCCTGACCTAATGTATGGTTACTTGGTGTTTTGGATATTAAGAGGGCCCACAGAGGTGGATACCTTCTACCTTAACCAAAGGTCAGAGAATTCAAGCTTATTCTTGCTCCTTCAAGGCTAAGACAGGGGGTTTGAGTCAGGGAGTGGCTGCCTACAGGATTCATAGTCTAACGTGTGGTCCCTGCATTGCTTGCCTAAAATAGCAGAATGTTTATCTCAGGACATAGAGACTTGATTTCTCAAGTACTGAAGAAAGTAATTGTTCTGTTTGTCCCTTGTCTCATGTTAAAGCAGTCTTTTGCCTTCTTCCCCCTTTTTGGATTGGGGTATATAAGCATATGGAAAATAAACACGGGTACATTCAGTATTCAGGATTCAGCATTCACTGAGTTGCCCTCCTGGTACTATCCTACATCTCTGTATTTCTTTCATATCTCTGTTTCTCCTATCTAATTTACCTTTTCTATTATTAAATTTATTTTTTCAAAATAATCTTTTCTCATTTTATATACCTATCTAATTTTCCACTCCCTACCTTTCTCCTTGTCCCCCCCATCTTCTCACCACCCCCAATCTACTCCTCAGAGAGGTTAAGGCTTTTCAAATGGAGTCAAAACAGTCTGACATTAATTTGAGGCAGGACTGAGGCCCTCCTCCTTATATCTAGGCTGAGCAAGGTATCCCTCCAAAAAGAATGGGCTCCAAAAACACAAGTTCAAGTAGCTTGGGTAGTCTGTGGGGCCACTGGCAGTGGAACCAGGATTTATTCTTATCTAATTTTTCTAATCTACACTACCCTGCAACACATGCCCTTACCCCGGAATATATCCATCAAGGCTGGACCACAACAGTAACCAGTCAGCTAAGTCACTAAGACAGCATACTAGATAGCATATGTCCTTGTTTAGTTAATGATTGTGTTCATTCCAATGGTCTTTCTGTCTGATATATGTCTTAGCTAGGGTTACTATTTCTGTGAGGAACACCATGACCAAAAGCAACTTGGGAACGAAAGGGTTAATTAGTCTTACATATATCAAATCACAGACAATTAAAGGATGGCAGGACAGAAACTCAAACCTGGCAGGAACCTGGATGTAGGAGTTGAGGCAGAGGTCATGGAGGAGTGCTGCTTACTAGCTTGCTCCTCATAAACTTGGCATGGCTCCACCCACAATGGACTGGTCCTGTCTCCATCAAACACCAGTTAAGAGAATTCCCTGTAGGATTGCCTACAGTTCAGTACTATGGAGACATTTTCTGAATTGAGATTCCTTACTCTCAGAAGACCCTAGCTTGTGTCAAGTTGACATAAAAATTTATTTTACTTCTGAGTGATAGGAATAAAAAAGGTAAAAATAACAAGAACTTATATTTGTATTTTCACTAGTGCTAGCATATTTATATGCTTTATATAATTATCTTATGTGATTCTGCACCTCAGCTCTCTGATGATGGCTAATACTATCTCCCTGTTGTAGGTTAAGAAGGTACTCTATCCAATGTCACCTGCCTAATAAGTGATATAAATTAGGCTAGGAATATGAATTTTTGAAATTTGCACTGACAACGTTCACCTTCCCATTTATGTGACAGTTGCATATAACATTTTACTTTTGTTTGGACTAAATCAAATGTTTGCAAAACAGCACTGTTGTATTCGTGTTTGAAAAATGCCTTGATGCTTATCATTCTCCTTTTTTAAAGTGTGAGAAAATAACTTATCCTGAATAAAATCAGAGATATAAAGAACGGATAGATCCAGGAAAAGGGCAACTAAAATTTCCTCCTACCCATACATAGCTTTCTCCTTGGACAGTTTCCAACCCTGTTCCAAGAACCACAGCCTCATTGGAGCCCTCAATGTATGATTCTGGAGTTTTCAGTTCCCCACAGACTTGCCCTTCTACCCAGGAGCTATCACCAAATTGAAATCAAAGAAAGAATTATTGATTTCTTCTAGCAAAGAAAGAGCACATCCAGAAAGGCAGCTCATTAGTCTTTAGCAGAGCATAACTATGTTTCCAGCTTGACAGTTGGAAAGGCCTTACAGGACAAGAAGTATGGATTTGTGCAGTCTAAGACTCTGCCATAGCAAAAGTTGTAATATTTAGGCAATTTCTGATTTTACATAGAAATCGGATGAAGTGATCAAATTTGAGGAACATTGACAGTTGATCAATTGACAGTTGATCAATTGACTGTGTATTTGCCACACCTTAGTAGTGCCAATGTGGCACAGAAGGCCTAGAGGATATTTGAAGATATTTGCTGATCTTCATCCCAAGTTCAAAGACTAAAGAAGCTGGTTTCTGATGTCAAAAATACAACATCAGTGTTGTATGATTGTTCATTTAGATTTTGTAGTTATTATTTAATCAACCCTGCTCATGTGTGCTAGGACCTTTCTCAGCCTCCAAACATTCAAATTTGAGCTAAAATGCAAGTATTAGCTTTAAAACTAAGTGATCATTTACAAGGACAACAGTATAATAATAAAATAAATGATGAAACAACATACATACAAAGTGAAGAAATCGTTTGTAGAACTTAGGGTCTGAGGAATCTTTGGGAGAAAGAAAAGTCAATGAAGCCAAAGAATATTTTGTGCCTTCAGATTTTTATATAGCACGATAATGATTGCACACTCTACTTAACAATGCAGGTGCTGGGACTTGTGTAGGGAACGGAGCTGGTATCAAGGAAGAACCAAAGGGAAGTAACCCAGCAGGAGACAGGAAGCCTGCAATCTTAGGATGGTTGTATTTAAACTAATTCTAATTGGAAAAGGTAATTTAAAAATTTTAAGGATTTAAGGTTCAGGATCTTGGTGTTTGTTTTGTTCTGTTTGTAGTAATAGCAATGAAAGTTTTAAGGATTTTGTTGTTTATTTGCTTTGTTCTGTTTGTAGTAATACTGATTGAATTCCCCAGGGCCTTACACATACAAACTTAGTACTCTAAAAAAATTGGTCTGTACTCCAAATGCATAGTTTTTTGATAGAAACTGTGTTTGAGGAGTCAGAAAAGTATTGTGATCTATAATGGTAATAATTGAACAATGTGTACATACTTGATATGACTAAACTGTACATTTAAAATTATTGAAACGGGGTGCTATTTTCCTTATGTCACTACAACAAAGTGCTTTATAAAAAAGAAACTTGAAGAAAAAATATTTATTTTGGCTTGCACTTCCATGTTATAATCCAGCATTAAGAAAAGTCAAGGTGGGAACTCAAGTCAGGAACCATGGAGGAATGCTGCTTGATGGTTTATTCTCTGGATCATTCACAGGTTCACACTTAGTTTTCTTATATACTCCAAAATTGCCTTGTCTGGAACTTGCCGGGATCAAAGTGGGTTGAACCTTACTATATAAATTAAGACAACCAATATACTCTTCAGAGGTGTTTTCATGGACCAACCTAATAAAGTTGAGACTTTCTTCAGATGGTTATAGATTATGTAAAGTTGACAGTTAATGTTAAAAAATGTTTTATGTCTTGTCAACTAGATACACAAACACATGACTTCATATCATTCTTTTTCATTCCTTGTCTATGACATGCTAATATTATAAAACAATCTTGAACCAGCATTGTCAAGTGAGTCCCTCCTTCAACTGCCATTCACATCTGCCACCATCTTCAGGCCTAGCTCTCAACATAGGGTTCATGAAAAAACTTGGCCTAGCCTAGGTCCAATCAAGCAGCTCTTACACCTGCTTTCTAGGGCCTAACTCCTATTATGCATCTCCTTCACTGGCCTAACCTAAGGCAAGCTCATATCAGGTACACAACCAATGCAGTCCACATGCCCAGATCATTGCAAAAAAAAAACTATATGAAAGATCATGATAGCAAAGCTTCCATCAATTCCACTAGTAATATAGAAATGTTCTCTAATGAGAATTGCCTAGATGAACTTCAGGATAGAGTATTTAAAAGAGCAATAAAATTTTATCAAAGTATTCAGAGTATAAAGAAGATATGTACAATTCATTGAAATTAAACAGAAGAGAAAGAACACCTGAATAGTTTACAAGAACACAGAAATAACATAGTTGAATAAAATAACGAGGACATTTCAGGATTTGAAAATGGTATTTAGTAAAAATGTAGAAATACTGAAAAGAACTCAAGTTGAAAATAGGAAGGAATTGAAAAACTCATTAACCCAACTAGAAAACACATGGAAAATCATTATAAGTAGAGCATGACCATTAGAATATTGAATATTAGGAGTTGAAGATGATATAGCAGAATTGGAGCACTGAAACAAAGAATACATTTGATAAATACACTAAAACAACAGAAAAATATGGTACAATATGAAAAGAGTAAATCATTGAATTATAGGTATTGACAAAGGCAAAAAATCAAGTTCAATGCGATAGACCAGATCTTCAATAAGAACATAGAATAAAACATTCCCAAATTAAGAAAAGACATAACTATACTGATACAGGATGCACACACAATACCAATAGGCTATACCAGAAAATAAATTCCCCATGACATATTATACTAATTACACTAAACACACAAACCAAAGAAAAAATATAAGAAGCAGCAAGAGAATAATAGAAAAGTCAAATATAAAGAAAAATCCATCAACATAATAGCTGATTTTCCAATGAAAACATTAAAAGGAAAAACCTAGACTACAATGCCCAGGAAAACTATCAGTCACAGTGGAAGGAGAAAGAAAAAGTTTCCATCATAAAAACAAGCTGAAAGAATTTATGGCAGTCAAACCATCCCTACAGAGAATATTGAAAGCAATAAGTCAGATGGAAGTGAGGAGTAAGTATAGTCAAGTCACTGTATAGAAAACAAAGTCATAATTATTGAAATTCAAACTACAACTACAAACACAAACCAGGAAAACAAAAACAAAAATCTCACCCCCCAAAATGACTTCAGTCAATGCACACCTTTTAACAAATACCATAGATACCAATGGACTCAATACCCTAATCAAAAAACACAGTTAATTGAATGGATTAAGAAACAAAAATACATTCATTTGATGTCTCCAAGTAACTCAGTTTACCTTTAAAGATAGGGACCACCTTCAACTGAAGAGATAGAAAGAAAAAATGTCCCAAGCAAACTGGCCTGGGAAACAAGAGGTGTCACTATCTTACTATCTGACAAAATGGACTTCAAACTGAAACAAATAAAATGAGATAATGAAAGACACTTCATTCTAACTGAGGGAAAATTAATCAAGAATATATTACAATCCTAAATATATACACACCAAACTCTGATATACCTGATTTCATGAGCTATTGGAATTAAAGAAGAAATCAAAAAGTTTAAAAATGTTTGAATTAAATGGGAATGAAAACACAAAACAAGAAAACCTTTTAAA
This sequence comes from Ellobius talpinus, assembly GCA_001685095.1. NCBI lineage: Eukaryota > Metazoa > Chordata > Mammalia > Rodentia > Cricetidae > Ellobius > Ellobius talpinus. Next base: position 20,661 of record LOJH01001734.1, read on the forward strand.
TACAATAAAAATGGTCCTAATAGGGACATTTATAGTTCTTTGTGCCTATATAAAAATTAGAAAGAATACAAATAAATTACTTAATGCTGTAACTCAAGTGTTCAGAAAAGGGATAACAAACTTAGCCCAAATCCAGTAAATGGCAAAATAGATAGATAGATAGATAGATAGATAGATAGATAGATAGATAGATGAAATATAAACAAAGAAAACATAAACTTCTAAGATATAGTTCTTTGAGAAGATAAACAAGATCAGTAGACCCTTGGCACAATTAGCCAAAAGAAAGAAGGAGCTAATCCAAATAAACATGATCAGAAATGATAAATCTTACAAAAGTCATGGAACAATTCAGAATATTATGAGGGAATACTTTCAAAACCTATACCTCATTAAGTTAGAAAGCCTAAAAGAAATGTTTAAATTTCTAAATTCATCCAAACCAAAAAGAATAAGTAAAGAAGGAGTAACAATTTAAAGACACTATATAAATAATAAATAGATTGAAACTTTAAAAAAAATGGTACCAGACCAAGACCAAGGAAAGCCCAGCCTCAGAAAGATTCACTTCTCAGAAAATTTCTCTCAGATTTCCAAGGAAGATCTACAACCAAGACTCAAATTGTCACTGCTGGTCTTGGTGGTTTTTACTTTTGAACAAAAGAAAGAAAAATAGGAAGGAAGGGAGGGAGGAAGGGAGGGAGGGAGGGAAGGAGGGAGGGAGAAGGAGCTCTTCTAAGCTCTTTCACAAAGCCATTGTTACTTTAATAACAAAAGCTTGCAAAAATTCAATTAAAAAAAAGACAAGACTGATATCCATGATGAACATGTGTGACTTATCTCAGAACTTAGCTGAGGGGTTGGCTCAATACAGGTCAAATGATAAATGCAATGAATCATATAAATGGTCTTAAAGACAATCACTTGATCATCTCAAGAGAATCAGAAAATGTCTTTGTCAAAATCCAACATAGCTGGGGAACCTGAATAGGACTGAACTAGTCCCTCTGAATGTGGGTGACAGTTGCATAGCTTGGGCAATTTGTGGGGTTACTAGAAGTGGGTCCATTATTTATTTCTAGTTCATGAACTGGCTTTGATATGAAGTTGCAGGGGAGCTTGGTCCTGCCTTGATGTGACTTTGTTGACTCCCCATGGGAGGCCTTACTCTCTCTGAGGAATGAATGGAGGTGGGGTTGTGGAGAAGGTGAAGGGAAGGGGAGAGACGGGAGGTAGGGGAACTGGGATTGGTAAAATGATAAAAAGATTGTTTATAAATAAAAAAGTAAATAAATGAAAAATAAAGTAAAAAAACCCTCAACATTGCTTCATGAAAAATAAAAGTCCTACAGTGAACAGGACTGGATGGAGCATACCTCAACATTATAAAGGCTATATGTTGCAAACATAGAGCCAACAACACCTTAAATAGAGAAAACTTGAAGCAATCTCATTAAAATCAATAGTGAGACAGAGCTATCTACTACCTTAACTCCTTCTCAGTAGAGTGGTCAAAGCACTAGTTAGAACAAGACATGAGAAGGTAAACAAAGGGATACAAATAGAGAAAGAAGAAACAAATTCTCCTTATTTGCAGACGATATGGTGTGATTCCTGAGAAGTTCCCAAAGTTACAGCATGAAATGTCTAAAAATTACCCGTTTTCATCAAGTTGCAGGATACAAAATTGACTTACAAAACTCAGTTTCTTTATATCAACACAAACACAATGAGAAAGTGAGCATGGACACACCACCATTTATAATAACCTTAGAAAGATAAACTGCCTAGGAGATACCAGGGCAATGCAAGATCTACAATGAAAACTTTAAAACTCTGAAGAAAGAGACTGAAGAAGACACCAAAAGACAAAAAGACTACTTACTGTCATGGATTTGTAAAAACATCAAATAATAAAGTTTGGACGTAAATGGATGAATCTAAAAAATATTATTTTTTGAGGTCACCTCAACCTAGAAAGACCATCAGTATGTTTTGTTTTGTTTTGAATTTTTAGATGGAAGTATATATCTTGGAGCCACTGTAGATGCCAAGAAAATAAAATAGAGCCATGGGGCACAGGATAGGATCAATAGAGAAGAAAACAGTTGAACACAATTATTATGAAGGGTGAAACAGGAAAGATATGTAGAGAAGACTCGCATGGGGGGGTAGTAGGGAAGTCAATATAGAGGGAAAAGGAAGGAAGAGGGTAAAACAACACTTCATCTTCGAACAAGCTAAAGGAATTGTACTGATTTACTAAAGATTACATGTAGCATATATAATGTTTATGCATATGAAAATGTGTTTTTAAATGAAGTTATATTAATTGGGGTAACAGTGCTCCCTCATAAAATCATAGACTATCTAACAAAAACCCAGTACTGGCCATGGGAAGCTTCCTTTCATGTCAGGAGAATCCAAGAGACCCCCAAACAATTAGGGTATTGCCATTGCTTTTTGTGCCTTCCAGGGAAAGAAGATAAAGTTCCTATTGTTAATGACATCACACACTTGGGACACAGGATTTGGAAAAATATATCTAAGTCTGACCTGGAAGCCTCTTCACTGAGGGCTAGGTCTCAAAATAACTGTTGGAACCATAAAGCTGCCAAAAGAGAAAAGAAATCTATAGTTTATCCATCTGTACCTGCGAGGAACATGGCAAGATATTCCAAAAGGTGTAATGGTAGCACAAATTCTGTGGGTAACCAACAGTCATCTAATTGGGCTTAAATTCCACTCAGTAGGAAGAAAGCCATTCTTGGCAGTGTAAAATCAAGCAACTACCCATAAATGGTGATGTCATGGACCCTAGAGGAGAACTTAACTATTGCCAGTTTCCTAAACCAGTGTATTTTCTAAATTTTGCACCTATATAATTATTGTTATATTCTCAGATATGTGCAGGTATCTTCCCTACATCAAAGAAGCCTCTTCTTTTTTTTTCAATAGACAGGGGATCATCACAGGAAGCCACAACTGGTCAAAACAAAAAGATCAACTGACCATGGGGTTCTAGTCTGTAATTAATACATTTACAACATAGCCCTTATAGTTAAGGCTGAGGGAATGTCACTAAAGAGGGGAGGGAAAATTGAAAATGCTAGAGGACCAGAACATTTGCTGTGATATAGTCTTTCTTTAAAAAAAATTTTTTTAAATAAAGGAAGGAAGGAGGGAACGAAGGAAGGATGGAAGGGAGGAAAGGAGGGAGGGAAGGAGGGAGGGAGGGAAGAAGGGAGGGAGAGAAGAAGGGAGGCAGGGAGGAAGGGAAGAAGGAAGGAAAAAGTAAATAAGAGGCTAGGGATGGGGGTGATGGTCGGGGTGGATTGGAGGGAGTTGCTTAGAGAAGTGGGAGGTTGCATATGATAAAAAAAATACACTGTATAAAAATACTCTATTGAAAATCACAAACTATAAAATTTTGTAGTTCCCAAAGGTTTTGTTTTATAAAATTTCTCATGTTTTGAAAGTTTATAGTCTCATTACAAATCCAAAGTTCTATAAAATAAAATTAAGTTATACCTTTTCTTATTCTAAATGAGAAAATCCTTGCATTATAAAGTAACTAGACTTTAGCAAAATCAAAATCAAGCACTATGGCTATGGAGCCTGGAGCTCATTGTTGAGCATCTGGGTCTCACTCATTGTACAGTGTTTTGGCTCAAAAGTCCTCAGACAATCCCAATTTTCTAGCTCTTCCATCTGCAGCGTACATGGTAGTCTCGTGCTTAGACCAGTTCTACTCCACGTTTGGTTCTTCTCTTGGTGTACATCTCAGGATTCTGGTATATCCAATATCCTGGGTTCTCTACTGCAGCTGAGGATGCAACTCCAACAACATCTTTTAAGAACTTCTCTGCAGGTACTTAGCCTTCTTCAGCTTCTGTGTGTTGACCCTAAGAAAATACTTCCCATAAGATTTCACCTCAGTGCTGATGATCTCTTATAATCAAAGCAGATTTTCTAACCTAGTGGATCAGCACCCATTGTCCCAAAGATGCACAACTTTCACCTTAATGATACTGATCTCTTGTTAGGACAGCTGCTTCTTTAGCTCCAGCTAATCAGCAATCATGGATTGTTAATTTCAACTATCACACAAATAGCCCTAATAAAGTCTTTTCTTCCCTCTGAACCCTCACAAGCAAAACCTCTGCAGTTCACATTCCCTCACACAATAGCTCATTAAGCTCTGAAGAAACCAGTGGCTTTTGCAGCCCATGGCTCCCAACATCCCTCACAGTTCTCCCACAAAATAGTCCAAAGGATTAAAAAGCCAAAGGATTAGGTCTATCACAGCACCAGCCCAGTTTCCTGGTACAAATTTCTATTTTAGTTGGATTTCTGTTGCTGTGATAAAACATATTGATTAAAAGCAGCTGAGACAAGTCAGGATAGGAACTCAGTGCAGGAATTTGGGTTAGAGAACCGTGGCAGAATGCTTCTTGAGGCTTACTTTCTGGTTCTCTCACATGCTAATGCTTTGCTAGCTGTCTTCATATTTAAAGAATCATTATATTTTTAATTATGCATATCTGCCTGGGGGTATGTGCATGTGAATACCACTACTTGTGGAGGCCAGTGACATCAGAGCCTCTGGAGCAGGAGTTAGAATTCTTTGATTGTGACCAGAAATCTGTGCTGAGAACCAATCTTGGGTCTTCTTCTAGTGCAGTTTGCTCTCATAACGGTTGAGTCATCTCTCTAGACCCAAGACCAGCCTTCATAAACTATCCTAGGACCATTTACACACGCAAAATAAATGTGTCAGTGAAAGTGGACTGAAACTTCTTATATGAATGATCAGAACACTCCTCACAGACTTGTCCTTGTAAGATCGTCTCTGCCTGTTGTTGCTGACTTTTAAGATACAATAAGAAGCCATAAGCAATGGGATGCTGGCAAGCTTTAGAAGCTAAAAACCTAAGGAAATTGTTTTTCCCTCAAACCTGAAGACAGTAATGTAATCTAAAAGATTTTATTTTAGCCTAATAACATATGTCTGATGTTCAAAAAGTAGAAATGAAATATCATAAACCTTACTAAATTTTTAATTGCATTGTTAAAGTTATTAATTCATGTGGGTTTGTTATAGCAGCAATAACAGCCTAATATGATTTAATGATGATCAATAACATTTACTAAATACTTACTGTGATCTAAATACTATTATATAATTAAAGAATAGTGAAAAAATAAAAAATAGTGATGATAACAATAATGATTGTAATAATTTTTTACTAAGGTTTTAAAATCTGCCACACATTTGTATTGGTTACTTTTTTGTTACTAGCCAAAAGCAACTTCTGGAAGACTATTTTAGTTTATGGTTTCCGAGGGCGAACAGTTGATCAGGGCAGGAAGGATAGCAGCATGCAGAAAGCACTGCAGCAGGAGCATGAAGTTGAGAGTTCACATCTTCAGTCTAAAGCAGGAAGCAGAAAGCATGAACTGGATGTATGAACACACAAAGGCTACCTCCAGAGATCGACTTCCTGTAGTAAGACCACATCCCCAAATAGTGCTAACTGGGAGCCAAGTACTCCAATACCTAAGCCTATAAGGATATTTCTCATTCAAACCACTACAACATAATTTTAAAGATGTCACATAACCTATTTTACTTAATTATTAGCATAACCCATTAAAATTGATGTCATTATTAGTATTTTATGATTATAGAAATTCATTAGGAATAGAGAAAATAAAATTGTAAAAGATCACAAACTGGAGAGATACAAAGGTAGAATTATATCCCAGCCAGCATTTTCAATATTATAAAAATAGAAATTAGTTTTGAGAATTTATATGCAAGTACTATATTCACACTATTTCCATAGCATTCTTCCTCTCCCCCATCCAACTCCTCCCATGTTCCACCCACTCCCTCTCATGCTCATGACCTTTTCTTTTATGTTATTATTGTTATATAAACCTGCTTCCTTTTTAAATGCTTTGTTTTAAAAATATTAACTATGATAGCAGCAATAGAAGACCAACCAATACTATCATGCATGTGTATGTGTGAGTGTATCCTACAAGTATCTTACATACAACGATTGTATGTACATGTGTTTATAGATAATCGCTTTGGATTAGATAATCTATCACTAAGTACTTCCCTGGAGGAAACTAATTCTCCCTCGCTTGGCAGCCATTGAGTGCTGGTAGCTATCCTACTAGGTGTGCGAACATTTGAAATTTCTCCAATACAGATGCGCATATCAGGTTGTGTTGTCATTATTCAGTCCCAGAACTTTAAGTCCTTATTGTTGAAGATACAGAACAGCTCAGACAAAAGGACTTGAATGAACTGAACTAAAATTAACCATAAGCTTCCTCTCTGAAGACTAACTCTCATAGTTTCAAAAACTGCTGTGCAAACTGCCAAGGAAGAAAAACAATCCTACCAAGCTTTATAGATTATGACCCACAACAATGACTAGTCTGCTAAGATATCTCCATGGTGCAATAGTGGCATTTTTACCTTGAGCGTTATCAACAGATTTCTAATAAATATGGTCTACTTCATTTGAGGGAACTTATACCTGGTACAGTAAATCTAGTCAAGTGTCTGTGGCAAAAAGAGGTCATAAACCCTAGAGGAGAACCTATTACTGCTGTGTTCCTACACCAATATAGTAACTGGGTTCTAAATACTTACTTTTATATACACAGATATGTGTAACTTTCACCCCCATTAAAGCCACTTTTGGCAAAAGATGGAAACCACAACAGAAATCTGCAACTGGCCAAACTGCAGAGAATATGTGACTGTGGGGTTCCCAGGACCAAATTATCCATCTGCACCATAACCCCTGAAGCCACAGCTCACGTAACATATAAAAGAGGGAGTAGGAAGATCTAAGAGCCAGAGGATCAGGATGTCTGCTGCTAGACAGTGTCTTCTAGACATGACAGGGATTCTGTACTCATGATAGTGCAACAATGTTTGCCTAAAGGAATATATATATATATATATATATATGTGTGTGTGTGTGTGTATGTGTGTGTATTTATGTATTCATTGTGAATACCCCCTATATGACCCACATACATTTTTCTTTCACACAGGTGAAAAACAATCTTCCATAGTCTGATAGAATTTTTATCATATTACTTTTGCTTAATTGACAGTAAGTACTGATAATATAGAGTTTTAGAGCAGTGCAAAGCTGATCTGTGATTAAATTTTCCTCCTTTTTTGACAGTTTTTGGAACTGAAGATTTTCTTGAAAAATCAGTAACCATAGTATAGCTGTTATTTTATCATAGTGTGTCTTATCAATAACACAAATTTTATTATTCAGAATATAGGAGCGCTCTTCATTTCTCTGCATTGTCCTGATGTTTATTTAATTACCTTGGCCACTGTCTATAATTTAATTTTCTTTAAGCTGCATTTGCATACCATTATCAGAATTGTGTAAGAAACACTCTCCAGTTTTTTGATTCATAATCACCCTTGAGAAATCTTATTTATTTATTTTACAAATGACATTTTCCCCTCTTTTCTCTCCCCCAGTTCTCCCCTATGTACCTTATGCCTCCTCCTGTACCCTCATCTACTCCTTTTACTTCTATTCAGAGGTGGGCAGCCATTCCATATCAAGTTGAAGTTTGAACAGGATAACCTAGTATGGGAATAAGGGTCCCAAAAGCTGGCAAAAGAGTCAGAGACAGCCCCTGCTCCCACTGTTAGGAGTCCCATAAGAAGGCCACGCTACACAACTGTAACATATATGCAGAGGACTTGGTCAGTCTCATGCAGGTTCCCTGGTTGGCGGTTCAGTCTCTATGAGACCCTATGAGCCCAAGTTAGCTGATTCTGTATGGTTTTCTTAATCTCTTTGGCTCCTACAATCCTTCCTCTCCCTCTTCTGTAGGATTTCCCAAAGTCCACCTAATTTTTGATATTGGGTCTCCACATCTGTTTCCATCAGTTGCTGAATGAAGCCTCTCTGATGATCATTGGGCTATGCACCAATCTATGAATATAGCAGAGCATTAATAGGAATAATTTCATTGATTTTTTTGGCCAGTACTGTTTGGTTCTATCCTGGGTCTCTGGAATGTCCAGCTTGTGCGTTCTGGCCCTCTAAGTATTGTTATGACTGGCCTCCCTCTCCTGTCATGGGTCTCAGGCTGGACCTGTTATTGGTTGGCCACTCTCACAATTTCTGCACCACTGCCTATACTCCAGCACATCTTGTGGGCCAGACAAATTGTAGGTTGAAGGTTATGTGGCTGGAGTGGTGTCCTATTCCCTCCACTGGAAGTTTCGCCTGTTTACAGGAGATGGCCCATTCAGGCTCTGTACCTTCCATTGCTAAGAATCTTAGCTAGGATTTACATTTTTAACTCAAAATTTTAATATTGAATATGTTGTTCTCATATATTAGAAAATGCAAAAAGAAAAAATTCCCTTGAGGAATTCTGAAAATTACTTTACCTGTCCACTAGTTAACTGTACTCATCAGTCTTTTGTGATTCTACATTTAGAAAATGATTATCTTTCACAGAAAAATGCAAGAAATGTGAGACTTACTTATATAAAAGAGAGAGATCAGTCCGAAGATGTCAGTTAATAACTCAATCTTATTTGTCACTGCAGAACATGTCTGTAATTTTAGTACTTGCTAAGGGAGGGCAGGAGGTTCACCAGTTAAACACCGCCCTTGCTTACATAGCGAGGCTCTGTTGAGTTATGTGGGGGAGGGCAACAGTTAGATCTTATGGTCCTGGAGACAATGGAGACACAACAACACTGAGGCCACAACTGCAAGCTGACCCCAGCTTAGTCATCCATTCTCATTATGGCAAATATTGATAGAACATATACAATATGCCACTGTTATAATAAGTGCAGGGATGTGAGTCATCGTATGAACAATTTTTATTTTTGCTTTACTAAAGAAATATAAAGGTACAAACAGGAAAACTGACTTGAGTTTTAAAGTCAGGTTTATATATAGCAGCCAGGGACACGACTGAAAATGAGCCCATTGATTTCTCAAGTCTGTGTCCTTAGTTACTCACCTCAATGCCTCCTGAATAATAGTTTGCTCTAATGGTAGATTGCAGAGGAGAACATGGTAAAGGATGAATTGTTGTCAGCAATCTTTAATGTTATGAACATGTTATGTCATTCTGCTTCTGCCACTTCCATGCTGTGTGACTTAGGAATGGTTGTTAAACTAGTCTTCTTTAGATCTAACCAATTAAAAATTAATTCAGTTATTTCTGTCCTCATCTACTTCAGTTAGAAATCAAACATGAAATGTGATTTAAGGATAAATGAGACGATGCCAAAAGTAAAGGCACTAAACAAATGAAGGTAGTGGAGTTCGGGGTTTGTCATGGAATTTATTTATATCTAGAACGGCATTTGTCAAGCTTGTTTGCATTGAGAAATGTTTTATTGCCAATGCAGAGACTCACAACTGGTAAAATTGCTGTCAATTACTGACTATGAGTGTTAAATACGACATCTTTATCAAGCCCCAAGGTTCAGGGAACATCAGAGAAGGAAAGGTAGAAAGAGTTTAAGAGTTGTAGAATAGGGAGGAGTGATGTGAAATACTATCTTCTGCTTTTGCTAAAGCTATTTTACTCAGCTCACACACAGCAGCTGGGGTTACTGACCCAAGATTAAGATGAAGTCAGCTAAAATTCTAGCATGGAATGGAGAGAGGCTCACAAGGAGCTCTTGGCAGTTGGTAGGTGCTGGAAGACGGAAATCATCATTCTTTGGGAGTATGTTCACTGGTAAGATGCCTATGCCTTGGTAGGCTGGCTCCACGCTTATGCATATATGGGCAATACTATTTG
>LOJH01001735.1:0-27827 GCA_001685095.1 Ellobius talpinus
TTTTTTTATTAACCAATAAAAGTAGCACATAGACAGATGACCCTCCTCCATCAAATATGCGATGGAAATATTCAGGAAGGTATTCTCAATTTTTTCCAGGCAGTCTGATAAGCTGAGTTTTGTCAGTTGTGAGCTGAGGCAATTCTTTAAATTAGTGACACACCTCTTCATATAAATTATTACTATCAACAAAAATGAGTCAATGAGTACTTTTGAGTGTAGAAAAAGTGAGTCAATAAAAGTATAAATCTTATTAAAGCTGCTTTTTAAAAATATACTTGCATGTATTTTACTTAGTTCTATATTTGCTATATATTTTTATAGTATAACATGTCATTTCAGGAAACTATACAGTGTTGGTTGTAACTCCTTAGCTATTCCTGTGCATACTCTACAATGTAGTGGCATTTCAATTGTATTTTAACAAATAAAGCTTGCATGCAGATTGGGAAGGTGAAACAGCCACACAGGTCAGACTTACAGACCAGGTAGTGATAACACACACCTTTAATCCCAGTATCCACACTAGATTGTCAAAGAAACCGGGTGGTCACGCCTTTAATCCCAGTGGTATTCCTTTAATCCCAGTCCTAGGGGGGATTATAAAATGGAAGAAAACAGCTCTCAGTCACAGTCTCATTCTGAGATTTCTGGAGGCAAGATCACCATTTTTGGTCTGAGTTTGAGGTAAGAGCCAGTGACTGGCTGCCTTGCTTTTCTGAGCTTCAAGTAGAACCTGTTTCTCTGTCTGAGTTTTTATTAATAGTACTTCACTTCATGATGGCAAGCTACCATATTCAGCATGCACTGGAGCTGTCCTGTCCTATGGGAGCAGAATTTACTAAGCATTTGGAATTTAAAACATGATAATCAAAACATATTTTCAGGACATGGAATTTAGAAATCAGTTTTCATGTGCTCATTCAGGCTATTTTTACTACATGCTTTTAAGGTGGCAAAACATTTCTGACAATGTCTGGTGAAACAGAACTATTGTCCCAGATGCCCAGCTACTTAGGCTTGTAAGCCCAAGTCATTCTGGCAGTACAAGGTAGGGAAAACTAGCCCAGAAAAAGTTGTGAGACCATGTTTCAAAACTAAAGACCACAAAATTGAGGATGTAGTTCAAACAGAGCCTTTTCCCCAGCATATAACAAAGCTCTAGCCTCACCCTAACACCTCAGAAATTACAGATTATTTTTTTGTGTGTGAAATGGAAAGGAGTCCACTTGCTCACAGTCCATGCCTTTAATTCGCAACACTGATACTTATTAAAATCACTGAATTAAGATCATGTTTTCATGAATAGTACCTAATGAACAAGATTTTGTCCTATCTTCTTGGTTTAACAGTTATTGACAAATACTTCCAGAATTTATCTATATTGACTACCTTAATAAAGTATATAACAATTGTTTTGTGACACTACACAATTTTCTTTCCTTATAATTTCTTTAGATAATTTCCCCAGATTTAAGAAAAAAATATATACATTTTCAATTATGACAAAATGAAAACAATGTTTCTGCTATATATTCTGAATTAAAATTCAATGATGACTATCTGGTGAAGATCTTAAACAAAGGAACATATAAAAAGCAGTTTTGAAAACATGTGCTTGTAAATTAGAACAAAATTATTATCTGTCTTTTAATAAAAATAAATTGCAAATACAGCTGACATTCATGATTATATAGTATGTTATTACAGTATAAGAATACAAACCTCTTAGTCAAGTTTAAATAAAGAAATCCGTTGTTTTTATAATTCAATCCACATACTAAATATTAGACATCATAATCACTATTTAAGAATGAGTGCTTTAATTTTAAATGACTTTTCTCATTTTTTCTTGTTAAGATTGACATATTTATGTTTTTAGTTTGAAACATTTGTGTAAAATCTTTAACTGACTATTATTTAAATGAACTTTTATAAATGCATTCTTTTCATGAATATTAACTTCATATAACAATGTTATCATAATTACTTTTGTGTTATGACATCCACATGCCTAATTATCTCAATGTTTATTGTTTAACTGCAAAGCTAAATATATGAAAATACATTAAATAAAACCTAGGTATTTTAAGAGTAATGGAGCATGAAACATTCATATCTATAGGAAAGTGAAATTTTATAATCAGTATAGTTTTTTATAACTCATATGAATTGGGAGGCATTTAGTTGGATGACTGAAAGTGTCAGGGATGATTCTCATTAACATCTGTGGATGTTGGCATCTACATCTAATATATATTGATGATGTATTTGATTTGGTGATATTTATTTGACCCATAGTATTAAAACATGTGCATTATATCAATCTTTATTTTAAGGAACTGCAGTTTTTGTTGGTTTTTTGTTTTGTTTTTTGTTATTATTTATTTATTTTACATACCAACCACAGTTTCACCTCCCTCCTCTCTTCCTGTTCCTTCCCCCACCTCCCTCCTACCCCGCCCAATCCCTCCTCATCCATTGGTGATGGTGCACGCCTTTAATCCCAGGGGAGGCAGAGGCAGGTGGATGTCTGTGAATTTGAGACCACCCTGGTCTACAGAGTGAGTTCCAGAATAGCCAGGGCTGTTACACAGAGAAATCCTGTCTCAAAAAACCAAAGAGAGAGAGAAAAAAAGGAACTGTAGTTTAAAGCTACAGAAACATCATCTGACTGTTCTATTAGTTTAAATGAATGTGAACATATGATCTCATGCGTTGTAGGCATCCTCATTGCTTCACTTGGACTTCTAGAGCACAGTACATAACTCCACTATATCTAACTGAAGAAAGTTTTGTGTTGACTTCTGCCTCTAACATTCTCTCTCTGAATTTAATTTACTTCCCTTTATCTCACTTTACTCTTCTGAACTATGTATTTTGCAATCATACTGGCAACATTAAACTAGAAAGTTTACACAGATTATCTAGTACAATATCCAATCAATAATATGCAATAAAAATATGCATCTTTGACATATGCTTAAATATTTATCATTAACCAATCAATCAAAACCATTTAACTAGAGCAGGATCATGTTTCATCATTTATGCAATTCAAAGGTGAAATTATTAATCTTTAATATCGAGAATTATTTGAAACTTATTTTCTCTACTTCCACCATCGTTGTAAGGAAAGCTGATTAATCTGTGTTCTAGTCCACATTGCCTTCTTCATCCTATTTAAGTTCCTGGAACCCCCTCCCCCAGATTTCATTGTGATGATTAGGCTGTGCCATTTCGGCCAATTGGAATGAAGTTCATTGATGTGAGAGTCCCTTCTGTGTGTTGCTTGTATTGGTTAAAGAATAAAGAAAGCTGCCTTGGCCTGATAGAGTAGAACTTAGGCAGAGAAGACAGAACTAAATTCTGGGAGGAAAAAAGCAGAGTTGGAGAGACGCCATGGATCTGCTGGAGACAGATGCTGGGAATTTTACCTGGTAAGCCTCTGCCACTAGTTGATACACAGATTAATAGAAATTGGTTAAATTAAGATGTAAGAATTAGCCAATAAGAAACTAGAGCTAATGGGCCAAGCAGTGATTTCTGTGTGATTATTATGGGGCTAAGCTAGCCAGGTGGCCAGGACAAGCAGCTACTCCTTACAACAGTTCATGGGTCTGGGTTGATTCCTGCGTTTTCTCAGCTCCATCACTGTCAATGCATCAATGAGAAACTGTTCTACATAGTGCTTTGAAAACAAGATATTGCAATCTTAAGGTTTTTTGGCTTTAATAATGGTATCAACATTTAAACAATGAATGACACTTGATTTAAAAAACATTAATTTCATATGATTTTAAAACACTAGTTTTACTGCAAAAAGTCAACATATAGTACTCATTTCCTATTTTGACAGTGATAGCCATAGCCATATTTATTTTACTGATTTAAAGGGCAACTTAATATTCTGATCAAAATTCAAAGAGAAACATGGCCACTGTCAAGGCTTTCCATTTATTTTCATTGTTATATTCAACTATATGCTCGTTTTAACTTACCTCTTAAAATTTTGCTGGGTCCTATACCTTCATAAATATCTAACACATCAGTATAATGTGCAATAAAAGATCCAAAGCTGATCCTAATGGAAAGTCCTTGGCTTACACTAAATTAAGAGAAAAGAAAAAAAAAGTTCTTAAGCTGTGATAAATTTCAACACATTCTACAGTTTGATTGGATTTTCCATCCTGTCATAAAGCATATGGATTAAGCCTTCCTGCAAATATAACCACACAGTACAATTCTGTAACTACTGTTATGATGCACATATTTAGGCCCTTGTCATCTAACACAATTGAAACTCTGCATTCAGTAAACAGAACCTTTCCAATGCTCTGACCCTCAAGTTGCAGTAACATTAATCTACTTCCTTCTATAAATTTAGCAATGCTAAGTACTACACTTAATTGAAATTATGAAGGATTTGTGTTTCATGCATTCTGGCTTATTTCATTTAATGGTCTCAAGTTTCAAACATAAAACATGGATAAGAAACTCTTCCTTTTCTATGGCTGAATATGTACATTCCACATTCCACTTTCTACTTCATCTAACCTTAACAGTATTAGTGAAATGCTAATTATATACTTACTGTCTTGTTTACCAGAAATTTTGTGACTCTAAATCAGATTCATTGGATCATCTTTGTATTCTGTAATATTTTATACACTATATTATGCTCATGGATTGAATGATATCAATGTAAATTTTAGTTGGAGTGCAGAAATTCATTCCAGACTGAGAGGAGGAGAGCAAAGAAATCAGAGGAATGTTGAGCTAAGCTGGCTTTAAAACCACTGGGAAAGATAAAGTCAATGATGAAGAAGACAGAAAATGCAAAAATTAGTTTTAATCTTTTGAACTTAAGTCCTGAAGTAGGCAGGAAAATAGTGAATTCTTTATTTGACATAGCATTTAAACTGAATTTCATAGGAACAAAAGAGAACTATTTTTAGAGTCCTTTTTGTGTTAAAGTAAATAGATAGTTTTCTGTATGTAGTATTCACACATTGCATATTTGTATCTTAACTAACCTTTCTGTAGACCACTTGATATGTACAAAACATGTTTTGCTCATTATTGCATTCTACAATGACTTTGATCCAATAGCTATAGATTCTGAGCAATGTGGATATGGGAATTTTGGGGGAAAGATATTTATGTCTATGAATGCACACCTTTTCAATGTGAAGAAAGCTAGATGTGAAAACACAAGACCTATCTTTGATGTCCATATTACATGACATTGGTCAGGTGTTAAAACATTATAGAACTTTCGCCAGGTGCTAAATATAGCTATTAATTTAAGGGTGAACAAATTCAGTGTCCTAAATATTTTAGTGATATCTTAAATGTTTTCTCTTGAATTAATCAATCCTCTATACTTGTATAAAACTCATTGCATTTACCAGTACTTTGATCCTGGGGGTGAGACAGATAATAACTAGTTTCAAAAAGGAAAAATTAATTTTTTAATTTACTAATTAGATTAAGCCTTATCATGATGCCAAATTTGTTTTGCAGTAGTGGTTTAGATCCCAGTGAGCTGCTGCTATTTCTTAGACAAAGTGTTTATTGATACAGAGTAATTTTTAAGGTTAGGCTTTAAAGAGGAACTTCAAAGTAATATATAGGTTGGTAGTAAATAAAAACTATAATTATTTTAAACATACTGTAGGAAGGGGGATATTATGTTGGAAGATTTTCAGACTGAAGATCAGGACATAGAAAATGGTGTCTTACCTGATGATCCAGCGGCAAACAACACCTGAACTGTCTGATCCTGGGTAACGATCAGCTTGGAAAGACCCAGAATTTTCCATCAACAAAAACCTTCCGTCACAAGTTGTGGCTGTGTGAACATGTCAGGTAATATTAGATATAAGCAGTCTTAGAACAGAAGGAGTTAATTAATTCTCCTGAGGTCTCTTGGTTCATAAATAATATTCACAGCATGCCCCCTTTTTTGGAGGCTTCTATCTGCAATTACCATGACAGTGTACATTAAACAGCAAAATTAAATTAGAAATTTCCATCTTTTGCAATGTTCTTAAACAGTACTACAGGCCATTTCAGAAGCATCAGGAAAACAGAAAAGGAATGAAATAAAAATAGAAGAAAACAGAACATTTCAAATATCTGTAATAACCGTTTGCTATGCTAGTGAATTTACTCGTTCTCCAGATTTATTTCTGACATATCTCTAGAGAAAGTGAGTCAACAGTGTCATGCTTTACAACTTGATTCACAATTTTCTAAAGGGTTGAGATTATTCTGTGTTTGGTGGATCTTACCACAGTGCCTTCAGGGACAAAAGACTTTTCTGTACTTCCTCAGATGTCTGTACTTGCAGTCATGTGGAGTCATGTTACTGAGTTACATAATCAGCTATTCCACAACTAAATTGTGTTTGTTCCCGAATGTCCCCTTGCCTGTGAACTGTTTATGAAAGAGCCAAGTAGGAGAGGGTGATAGGGCAGAATACTGGCATCCTTAATGCCTAGGCAAGTATCTGTGACTGCTTTCAGAGGACCGTTGTCATCTTAAGTGGCTAGGATTTTTGTATCACAATGTCTTTCTGTCCAAAAGAATATGACCAATTTGTTTGTCTAGTTTTCTATGAATCTTTACATTTTATTTCCAGTAAATAATCTCTATTTTAGTCTGAAGTAATTGGACCTTGTCAATCCTGAATATAAACAAAAGTGTAGACTATCCCTTTAAGCATTTAAATTACAATAGTATTAAGCTCTTTACAATAACAGTGCTCAAAATGTCAAAAATATCCTGTCAAGACGGATGATTTGGAGGGTAGCTTTAGGTATTCCTTTGACGATGTGTATGAAAAAAGGCAACTTTACATATCTGGCAGTGAAGCAAGACAGGTTCTCAGGATTAATAAGAATTAAAAAATATATCTCAAACATGAATGAGTAGAAGAATGTTTAGATAGTGATTCTGTGACCTGCTGAGAGCCTCCTGATTTTCTAGAGCGTTAGAACAAACGCTGAGAGGGTACCAAGTGAATCTGCAAATGACAGCAGCCATCCTGCTAGCCATCAGACACTCTTCCTGAATTCACCATGCAGTCCTGATGACATGCACTTGGGGCCCGCCACAAGCTCCCTCTGCTGGCCCAGTATTTACCGATTCCATTGGTCTTAAGTCATTGAGTTGTCCAAGATACAAGAATTAATCATAATCTATGCAGACCAAAAGGTATCAAATGCTCACATTCGAACATGCAAACTACAAATACACTTGCCCACAGTGCTGCACCTTGACCTAAGAGCTCTGAGTCAGCATCGTTTCTCCACAGAGGTCAGGTAAAAAGTAAACTTTCTTGCTGATGCAATGCTAATCAGAAGAGAAACACAATTTAAAGCAGTCTTACTTTAGCTATAGTCAGCGATAAGTTTGTACAAACCTAAATAACCAAAGACTACATACAGAAACTCGGTACGGAAGCAATCATTAATATGACTCTATTAATAACACAAACTAGAATTAGAGCACACAGCTGGGGTAAAATCAATAAATAGAGAGAGATCAAAGGTCAGTGTCTTACAGAGAGAATTCTTAAATTAGCTTATAAACTTTTCTCTGAGTATGGATTGATGTACAAGGGCTTTGAGATGGCATCCTGCTGCTAAACACTGGAGTTGGTGCTGAAGGGTTGTCTGTGGCTCGGGGGGCTCACTACCACCACTGATTAAAATGAATAAGATCACCTGTGCTCTGAAACACCTGCTGCCCGAAGAGAGTTCTTTAGATTGATTTTTCTGCTACCTTGGCTAAACAATGATTTGAAACTATTTTTTAGAAATAGATACAATGCTAACTTTATAATGCATATAAAGGAATGGAGACAATAAGCACACAAAAACTTGAGAGTCCTATGAAAGCTGGGTGACCTTAAGGTTTAATAAATATAAAACCACCGTATGCTGAAAAAATATCATGCAGATATTTTAAAACAACTGTGTTTAAAGCAAAGGTAGACATTTAATTTAGATGCTAAGTTTCATCTTGTGACTCACAAAAAGATAATCTATTACTTTAAAACTCATTTAGAGACAATCTATCATCCTTACATTATTAGTCTTATGATTAATTTTTGATATGAATTGTTATCAACTTATTTTGAAAATGATGATCTCAATGATGTTAAAGGCCAAACGACAAGTCAGACATATTTTTAAACTATTTGATTTGTGTAATGTTGTTACATCATTTCCTATCTTTAATGTTAATCTTCGGTTTATAGATTTAAAGCTATGTGTCTAACTGATATGGATTGTTGTTTGTGAAACAGAAATCAGCATCACCTTTGCTTTCTCTTGATGGTACATTTGGATCATATTCTCTTTTAAAAGATTTTGGAAAATCCAAGGGAGAAAAGCACAGTTTATAGATCACCATCTTCCTTTTCAAGTAGCTTAGTTATATAAAATAGAAATTTTCCATAGTCTGCACTTTCTTCCAATTCATGCCAGCTACACATTGAAGTATATAGTTCTGCTCTGTATGTCTGAAATGTATACAACAACATTTGTATTGAAATTTCTGAGTGGAAGAATCTCAGGTGTAGTTACTTTTTTTGTTACTGTGAAGCAGACCCAATGCCTGTCTGATGAAGTATGGACCTAGTAGATGGGTACTTTCCCAAATTTAGTTCCTCATTCAAATCTTTGCCTTGAGTTAATGCCAAGGAATATGAGAACCCAATGGTAACAGACAAAGAAACTGCAGCCTCAAAACACCCTACGAGCTGTGTTCACCATCACCTTTACAAGCTTTATAAACTTGACTAGTACTACAACTCAGTCTGCAACCTTAGCACTAAAAAGTCATAGGCAGAAGCTTCATAATGTGAGTTCAAGGCCAGAGCATCTCTCAAAAAATCAGAAATAAATCAAAAGGTGATTGTGGATCACACCAAAAATAGGCTTAATTCAGGCTTTTCTTTAAGTTTTCAAATTGAATTGTAGGTTAGACGTAAGGTAATGGTACTTTTCACGGCTCACAATCTGAACTGACATGATGATAGGTTACGATGAAACTACATTATTTGATAAAACTCTTCCTGGTCACCTTTTCTAAATGGAAGCAAAATGCAGTGAAATATAAATCAAAGAGGGATTCCATTTAGATTGTCAAGATTAATGTCTGGTGTAGTGTTCGTGTTATTTAAGTGTTTATTAATGCAATTAAAGTGAGAACAATCAGAACAAATAAGAAAATAGACTCACAAAACACCATTTATATTAAGAAAACATTGCTGCTGTTATTATTTATAACTATTTGTATGATTTATAGAACTGCAAGAGAAAAAGAAAAACAATGAGGAAAAAGGAATGATGCTCACTAAGTTGATACTGTGAAGTAGGGGCAAGAGAAGTGACTTTATATGATGATGAAAATATCAAGAACATGTATTATATTATTAGTGCGTAATCCTAAGAATCATGGTAGCTCAAGACAAAGGGGAGATTAAAAATACTCTCTACCTGAATTATGCATGACTGATCACAGTATTCTTTGCAGAGTTCTCCAATGGTATTGTGTAAAATTAGTTACATCTAATATTATGTAATTAAGTTTAAAAATAACATATTTATTAGATTTTGTGACTAATTATGTATGTGTATATTAGAGCAGATAATTTTCTACTTCTTTCAGAGTAAATACATATGCAAAAGTGTGTGCATGTGTGTACATGCATATGTGTACACATAAATGTATATATGCATGAACATGTATGTGTGCATGCATATATGTGGTGTGCACATATGTGCATACATGAATTTGAGTGGTCTGTGTGTGCATGCATGCATGTGTGTGCCTGTATACAGTCATGGAGGAGAAAAGATGAAGAAGAGTAAGAGAAGGTGGGGGGCTTACCACATATTTCTGTGTCTTCATCTGAACCATCTGGACAATTCATTTCTCCATCACAAAATAAGTCAGTTGCTATACAATTCCAAGTGTTAGCGCAGGGTCGTGAACCAGGCTGGCACTCTACAGGGACACTGCCTAAAAGTACGGATTCACATTGTAAGTTTCTTGAATAATAAGTTTCCAATTGGCAGGATATATTCAATAGCTGATATTTCTTGTGTATTTTTCATTACTTTAATTCATAATGGATCAATGTAGTTCATTTTGTAAAAAGGAATATTTATTTCACTTCATGAAACATTTACAAAAATTCAATGTATTTTAAGTGCTATAAAATATGATGCTAAATGAGAGCATTGATGCTATTCATTCTATTTTTGTAAACTTATAATTTAATCATTTAATACATATGGTGAATTGAGTGAGAATGGACACCGTAAGTTCATATATTGGAATACTTGCTCTTCAGCAGATGGAACTCCTTGGGAAGGATTAGGAGATGTGACTCTGTTGGAGAGGATGTGTCATAGGGGACTAGTTTTAATATTTCAAAATCCATTCCCTGTGCCTCTCTCTGCCCAGTACTTACAGGTCAGGATATAAGTTCTCAGTTACTACCCTAGTGCCATTCCTGTCTACCTGCCATGCCCCACGCCATGATGACCATGGACTCTAACCCTCTGATATCATAAGCTCCACTCAATGCTTTCATTTTTAAGCTACCTTGGTCATGGTTTCTTAACACAGCAATGGAAAAGTACCTAAATCCTCAATTTCATACCCTGAACAATATTGTGCCTGATGGTACAATATTTTGTAAAGTTTGTTATAACATCTATCTAATAATTCAGTTACACACAACTTAATTACTTGGAAACACAGTGGTGTTCATAAAGTCTGTAATTTCTGAAAGAAAAATGTTATCAAAGTAAACCACTTTGAGGTAAGATAAAATGTCTAGTTACAAGTGCATTATGTAATAAAACTGGAGAAATTAATTAGCTATTTCTGCTCCATGAATCTTGACTTCTTGTCACAGCCATTCTTTTAGGGCATCCAATACAAACACATCCCTCTACAGTGCTAGATCACAGCCAGTCTGCTCAGGAGCTTCCACTTTGTAGCTCTCACCCTGCTTGTTTATCATTCAGCTGCCTCGCTTCCCAGGATATGATATGTCTTAGGGTTTCTATTGCTGTGAAGAGACACCATGACCAAGGCAGCTCTTGAAAAGGAAGACATTCAATTGAGGCGGGGTGGTTTATAGTTTTACAGTTTAACACATTATCATCATGGCAGGGAGCATGGTTCAGAGGTTCAGTCTATTATCATCATGGCGGGACCTGAGGGCATGAAGTCAGACATGGTCCTGGAGAGGTAGTTTAGTGGCTACATGTTGATATGAAGGCAACAGGAAGTAGACTGAGTCCCTGGGCAGTATCTTGAGCATATATGAGACATCAAAGTCCACCTCTACCGTGAGAGACTTCCTCCATAAGATACACCTACTTCACAAGGTCACCCCTCCTAATAGTGCTACTCTCTTTGGGACTCATTTTCTTTCAAACCACCACAGATACATATCAAGATACACATCCTTTCAGAAATTAACTTTGAAACTCTAAGAATAACACCTATTCTTATACCCCTGCAAGACAATATCTATTTGTTTTTCAGAGCAATATGAAAATTTTAATGTTTTTCTTTGTGATAAAAGTATCAATGATACTTTAAGGATTTTTGGAAATTTAACTCCCTAACATTTGTTTTTTATTATTTTTAGCTTTTAAAAATACTTTTTAGTATTTGAAAATAATGTATTTTGATCATTTGTACCCCTAGCTCATTCCATATCCCCCACTGTGTCTCCTTCCCAACTTCATGTGTTTTTCTTCTCTCCCAGTGAGTTCTGCTAGTGCTGCTAGTAAGTGCAGGGAGTAGGTTTTCTTAACATGAAGGGAAACACTGTACTGCCATCTGCTGGCTCTTAAAACTATAACAAGCAAAATGACTTCTGAAATTTCTTAAGCTTCCCATAAAATCATTAGGGAAAGTCAAATAGTTGAATCATGTATTCACTAAGCTAAATCTTGTTTGAGGACATTTATAGACAGGGTTGGCGAACATATAAATAACTAAATTAGACTTTAAAAAAAACTTGCTCGGATTAAAGTGAACATAAACCATTGGGAAACTAATGGAAAAGCTAACATCTAAAAAATAGCATAAATATCAGAGCTATTTTCAAGTGGCAGAATCATCTAATTTAGAAATATAAAATTAGAATAAGTATAGTTATTAAATATAAATGTACATTATACTTAAAATATAAGAGTTCTATATCAAGCAAGTCATATAATTAGTGTGTCCCAATTCACAAAAGTCAGAATATTTGACAGTATGTCAGAAACTCTTAATAAATAAATAGGTAAAAAAAGAATTTCCTTACATGTCTATATTATTTTGCCAAAGGCCCATAAAATTCTATGTATTTAGTGCTTAGAAGACTCAAATTGGGGCCATTGCTAAGAATATGTGAGATTTGGGTTGTCTTGATGCTGTCTGTGGATCTTTGCTTCCTGGAACACTATGTGTCTCTCTATTGTCATTAACCCTCAAAGCAAGGGATGGTACTTGGGATGCTTTGATTCCTCAGCTGAGTGGTTTTATGTCAACATTACTGAGTCTGGCATCATTTGAGAACAGCAGATTGGCCTATGAACACGTCTGTGGTGCATTCTAAAAATTAGTGATAGTGGTGGGAGGGCCCTGCATCCCATGGATGGTGCCAACCATGGGCAGGTGGTCCTGGACTGTATAAGAAAGAAGCTGAGTAAGTCTTGAGGAGTCAGTCAGGAAGCATCACTTCTCGATGCTCTAAAAATTAGTGACAGCAGTGGGAAGGCTCTGCACACCGTGGATGGTGCCAACCATGGGCAGGTGGTCCTGGACTGTATAAGAAAGAAGCTGANGTGGGAAGGCTCTGCACACCGTGGATGGTGCCAACCATGGGCAGGTGGTCCTGGACTGTATAAGAAAGAAGCTGAGTAAGTCTTGAGGAGTCAGTCAGGAAGCATCACTTCTCGATGCTCTAAAAATTAGTGACAGCAGTGGGAAGGCTCTGCACACCGTGGATGGTGCCAACCATGGGCAGGTGGTCCTGGGCTATATAGAAAAGCAGGCGGAGCAAGGAATCACTTCTCAATGACTTCTGCTTCAGTTCCTGACTTCAGGTTTCGGTTCCATATGAATTTGGGTCCTGACTTTCCTCAGTGAATGACTATCATGTGGAAATGTAAGCTGAAGTAAACCCTTCCCTTCTCAACTTGCTTTTGGCTTTGGTATTTCATTGCAGCTGTAGTCGCTCTTAGTAAGATGATCCCTGTAGTGATCATTAATCCACAAGGTTTTTATGGCTACTTACGTCATGGCATTCTGCAAGGTGGAGATAGAAGATAAAAGGAGAAAAAAAGTTTGTGGCACAGCATCTGTACTCACAGATCTTAATGTAGGGAAATAATTCATTTATAATTATTGTATGATTTTTGGGGGCAGGTTGGTCTGGGTGTGGTCTCAAACTCCCAAGGTAGCTGAAGGTGACCTTGACATTCTGATCATCTGGCTTCCATTTTGAGAGTGTAGAGAGTGTAGGTATCTACACCCCAGTTATAAGGTGGTGTGGAAAGTAACTACCCAGGTAAGCAGGATGTAGCCACTCTACTTGCTGATCTGCAAGCTAATTAGTTTTAATGAGGCCTTAAGAGAGCAATGAAAGCACAGGGAAGTAGGCAGAGGTTGAACCCATCTTCACAAGAGAATTCATATTAAAATTTGACTCTGAAGAATTCCTGGCACTAACTGGAATAGGCAAGTATGGAATACATGTGATGGTGTGTCAGAATAACATGAAATTAGATACAATGAAAGGTGTGATTTATCCAGATGTGATGGTGCTAGGGGCATGGCAGGAAAGAGTGAAGAAGGCTTAGAAGTAGGAAATTTGTCTTTCCTCAAAAGCAGACTACAATATACTTGTTAATGGATGAAATCTCTACATCCCTGGTTTGAGCAGTTCAATCATGAAAACAGTTCTTCCTAGATTCTTTTGGCCCACCATCATGTCCTTCACAAAAACACCCATTTTTTCCCCTCTTCAATCCCCAACTTCTACCACATAGTGGATGAGTGGCAAAATATTGCATTTTTTGTGAAATATAGAAAACCCATAATATCGAATCTTTCATGTTTCTGAAATCATTGCCTGCACTGCCAGCAACAAAGGACTAGAACAAGCTACATTGTGGGAAGCCTTCAGGCATACGAACAAGTGCCCAAAAGAGCCCCTCCAGGCACACTGCAGCAGCCAAGAAATCAATCTGTGTAATGTGGCCGTAGCTCCTGTGGCTCCCCTCTAGTACTCCAAATTGGTTAGTAAAACTTTACAGTAATTGGCAACAAAGGCAGCTGAACAAAAGAACACAATCCACATGGACTTTTTACCTGTTATCATGCAAAAACTCTCGTTGGCAGAATTTATTATAGTACTAATGCCAGGTATATGATGCATGTATTTGTTGGTTTTTCTCAAACTCTATCTTCAAGGCATATAAAAATGAAAATAAACTTAACATTCCTGAAAGACATATTCATAATAAATTACTGCTTGGAAACGGCAGTTTTCAAGTTTAATTGCCTCGTTCCTCTCTATAAATCTCTAGTGTCTTGCTGTATGAGAGGAATAAATGAGAGGTATGAATCAGGACTTGTGCTACATGAACTTAATGTAAAGGAGAATATGATATTTTACCACCTAGTTATCTTACAGTGATTCCTTATGAATTAATTAAGTCAATTCAATGAAAGAAAATAGTCAAAAAGCAAGGTTTATTGTTGCGTGAGTTACCAGATATAAATGAACACCACCAACTGGAAATCATGTTTGAAACCTAGTATTGGAAAAGTCTCTCTTTTATAATAATATGCAGTTGTTGCTATAAAAATATTATTTTGAGGTAAGTCATTAGGAACAGGGTGAAGTGATCTAATTGGTTTTGTCCTTCCCTGTGTGAATTGCTGGACTGTCCACATTGAAATGGTGCCCAAATCCATTCTCTGTTTATCCTTAGTCTACTTTACAGTAACAAGAAATATCCAGGAACTATCTTAGACCTGTATTTTAACATTTATATTTTATGTAATGTTTATAAGGTTCGAAAATTTTTTATATCTTTCTAAGTAAATAAGGGGTAATTTATAGAGTTAGTCAGTGAGTAAATCGAACCAGACTTTATCAAGAATGAAGAATTTTATATAACATTTGTATGTGATACTAAAAATTATAACTAGAGCTCAGTGCGTGCTTGGTAAGTTCAGTACGAGATTCACCTCAATGTTTTTTTTATTACTTCCTCATCTGTATTGTGAACATCACTTTCTTATTTCTAATAAGAAAGACAAGCCCAAGTGTATGTTGACCACATTCTTGTAACTCAAATGATGGGGTGTTTTGCTGTTTTCTGTACCTGCTTTTCCTTCCTCAAGACGACCCTGGGCATATGCTCAGCTAGGTTTTACTATTCCTCAACTGTTTTCTTCAACAGCATTCGGGAGAAAAAGTTCAAGGTTATTTTTGTTATTATTTCTAGTGCTTATTGTCCTACCCCTGAGCCATTCCATGTACATCTCTTATAATGTTTTATGGCTCCAAAAGGACTGCAGTAACTCAGATGAATCATGTAGTGAATATGTACACTGACAAATGGAAAAAAAGGACACTAATTCACACGCTTGTTGCTTATTTTTAAGTTTCACGAAGAATGTCTTGCAACATTTTAACTACCTTTCGGTTTCATTTTAGATGGATGAAATTTAATGATTAACTTATTTTTTCAAAGTAAATTAATATTACTTGAAGTCGAATGTATAAAAATGTGGCTTTTGGAATTTGTAATGTTACTTCATATTGCGGAAATGAATGTGAGATAAATGACAGTTTTCTGTATGTTCAACAGATCTGTGGCTGTGCCTAAACAAAACTGTTGGTATGTTCAATGTTAAGAACTTTTCATGGGCCGTATAATTGTTATTATTGGTGATCAATCATTTTAATTAACGAGTCAGGCTTTATTTTGCATTTCAAACATCGCACCAGTTCTCTTATTCCACTGGTGGGTCCAATCAGTACATCTGAATCACTGACTCTCACAAGTTGTCCTTCGGCTCTTACACGTGCCCTGTGACACGCACACCCTATGTAGGGAATAAATAAATTAATACGTGTAAGAAAATAACATCCTGGGAACTATCTTATATTACACTCTTACTGAAAAAAATGACTGAACCAATCCAGCAGTACTTTATTACTGATTTACGACAGTACTGCATTTACAGAACAGCCCTAAGTTATATACAGAGAATACAGCGAAAAGATAATATTTTAGTATCTGATGAAACCGGTATCCTTTTGATAAAACACTTCACTGCTAGTGGTTACATCCTTGGCATGTGGTAATAACGAGTTTTAAAAATCAGAATGTAAGAGTAAAGTCAGACAACTAAGGTATTAGTCCCCAATATCTAACCATGTTTGTTAAATTTTAGGCTTCAACTGCAAACTGTTAAGCCCAGTATTTCTTTAGAGTTTATTATTTAACTGCTGAGGCATCAGATAATATACAAATATTAGTGAAAACTATAAATATATAAATAATACTATTAATACTCAGTTGAAGTTTCCATAGAAGTGCTGACTTCAAAAAAAGGTAAAATTAAAGTAACATATTTTAAGTGGATATTAGCAATTCATTATTTATTTCCTTTGCACAATATTTTACCTTGGCATTTTTAGCTTATTGTAAATTATTAGTAGATGTTAATTTATTATATATAATTTTGTCCAGATATAGAAATATAAATTTATGTTTAATTTTAATTTTTACAGAACTTTTAATTGATAAATAGTTGTGCATACTTATGACAATCAACATAACACTATAAGAACTGACCTGAAGTGGTTGTAGCAATAGCTGTTGAGAAGTTACCCAAAGATGCTAGAAGAAAGCAAAGTAGATTCGATACTTGGGCTTATCATATAAATTTAATGTAAAACATTGTTACAACTTAAGTCAAAACTGACCTGAAGTTGTTATAGCAATTGCTGTTGAGAAGTTACCCAACGATGCTAGAATAAAGCAAAGTTGATTTGATACTTGAATTTATGATTTAAATTTATTTTTAAAAATGGTTACAGTTTGAGTAGCTTTTTATGTCACTTGGGTTGTTGTGATCTGCTTTTGTTGCACCTATTATAGATATTCCATTAAGACTGACCTGAAGTTGCCAGTGGACCGCAAAGATAAGTGGTATCATAATAATATAACATATTTTAATAAAATGTTATGTGTACTTTTTAATGTTTCATCCAATGTGGCAGGACCAGGGATACAGAACCCTCTTCTGACCTCCATGGTACTGGGCGTCAGCCCGGTCTGCAAAATGAGTTTTAGGACGGCGAGGGATACACTCTAAACCCTATCCTGAAAAACCAAAATAATGATGATGATGATGATGTAAATATAGCAATTAGTTGGCTCTTTTTAATGTCTGTTTGTTGTCCATTTTTAACATGTTTATTTCTAAAACTAAGAGTTTCAAACATATAAGCATTAATAAAAACAAAGCATGTTTCTCATGAAACGATTTTGTCAAGCTTGATGACATGAATTTAATTTCTGGAACCCACATGGTAGAAAGAATATTTTTCTAGACTTGTATAAATGCACTATACCAGGTACACACACATGAACATGCACACCCCTACAAACATGAACATAAACATGTGCACACACATGCACTCATACACATGCATTCTCACAATAAAATCATAAATTAAATAAATAATAATATTATTAATGCTGACCTGAAGTTGTCATAGAACTACTGGTTGTCAGCTTATCTGCAAAGATAATGATATAAAAATGATTATTATGTATTTTGGACTGGTTATAAGAACTTCATCATAATATATCTTATGTATAATTTTTCATCTAAGAAAGTTTCAACTTATTAGGACTTATTTATGTATCTGAGTCTAAAGATAAACTTTTTATATTTTATCTTAATATTTTGCAATTATTTTAGTCAAAGATAATTTTGCATATTTATGGGAGTCAATATGATGTTTTGATACATATCTACAAAGCAAAATGATTAAATTAAATTAATGATGAAGGGGACAAATTTATCAGTTCTCATAGTTACTTTTCATTGATTTTCAAAATATTAAAATGAAGGTTTTCGATTTTTACCTACTTTTTTAAAAATAGGGGATGTTACTCAATGGCCATTAAGTAAGCACCAGGATTCATTAATTCATATGCCTGTAAACTAAAATGTTCTGAGCTTGATACAACTGGGGTGTGCTTAAACCAGGAGATGAAACATCAAGAGAGAAATTTTTGTTTTCCAAGATTGATACACCCTTTGTGAACCCATGCATGTTTCTTTTTTCTTTATTTAAAAAAGATTTACTTGCCTTTATTTTATGTGTGTAGGTGTCTTGCCTGCATGTGTATTGATTCACCGGGTGTGGACGTGCGCAGTGCCCATGAAAGCCAGAAGGCATTGGATATCCTGGATTTGCAGTTATAGCTATAATGTATATGCTGAATCACAATTCCAGTCTTCTGTCACAACAGGAGGCACTTTATGCAGAGCTCTCTATTTTCCTATTTATCCTTTTATGTCCTTATGCCAGTATGAAAAAGATGTTACTGCCCTAATGGGTTTTCTAGAAAATTAAATGTTGTAATTATTGGTTCAGGTATGTACTATCTAATACTTGTCTCAAATATTGTGGAAATGTCAAGATTATGATTAACACTAAAAGTGTTATCTTTATGATCTTGTGACAATTTCCATTTCTTAATGATATGCAGATAATATTGACATTTAGTACAACTTTTGCAATATTTAGGGGAAGATTACTATTCATACAAACTTCAGAATGTTGATTTCAAAAAAGTTATAAAACAATGTGCCTGGTAGATTTTGTAGTTAGCCGAGTAACAATGAATTTTCAGCTTTCTGGTTGCTATTTTAATACTTTTCCCATTTAAAATTAAGTTCACGTTTTAAGGTAACTAGTGTTAATTGTAAAAAAAAAGGTTTGATAATTTTTCTAAATTAACTCTTCCAATAGTGATGTTACCTTGATATGAGGAAGTTCTAAATATTATAAGCAAGGATGAAAATTTAAATAAATGAGAAAAAGTGTCAAGTGCGAAGTGGATAGCTGAGCACGGCAGTGTGGTTTTCTCTTTCAAGAGTGTAATATTTAGTTTATTAATTATTGGTATGATGTTTTTATCACCATGGCCTCCTGACATGGGTTAATTTTGGAATTATACACGCATCATATAAAGTTTAAAATAAAGTCTTGAAATCAGAAATACCTGCCCTTGGCATAAATAAATAGGTATTATTAATACTCTCAGCTATACTATAATTAAAATATTATGACTTTCAGATTTTAAAATGAAGGCTAAACATCATGACAAAATGCATAAATAAAATATTTTTTTCTAATGTTCTGAAATTTGATATCACTTAGTTGTGGGCAGGCAAAATGGCTTAGTCAGAAAAATGCTCATCATGTATGCATGAGAAGCTGAGTTCAGATTCCCTGGACTCTTCTCAAAACCTCAGGTCTGGTTGTATGTATCTGGTATCCTAGAGATGGAGTGTAGTGAAAGACAGGTAGGACCCCAGATTTTGCTGTCCAGGCTGTCTGTCCTATATTCTTCTCTCAAAACATAAGGTTTAAAGCACTGATGGAAGACAGAATTCTTCAACCTCAGTTCTCTACATGTTTACAAACATAACTGTGGATGCATAAATAAACACGAACACATACACACACACACACACACGCTATAAATACAAAACACCTACCTGAAGTAGTTACAGGGAATGCTGTGGAGAAGTCACCCAAAGATGCTAGAAGAAAGTATAGATGATTTTATACTTGGCTTTATAATATAAATGCATTATAAAAACATTGAATACAGTTTGAATATTTCTTCAAAAAGTATCTAATCTTTTGCAGTCCAATTTATTTGCTCTCATTATATTGCTATTTGTTACGTGGCTATTATACTTTAGATATGTTTTAGAGACTGCCTGATCAGTTTATATAATTTGCCTAAGCTAAGTTTGCTTGGTTTTGTATTGGTTCAAGACAAGTACCTAATTATTTATGCTATAAGTTACATGGAATAGTTTATATTCAACTAATATAACATTACCTATGAGATCTTGCCTTTGCCAGAACTTATCATAACCAAGTTAAAAAATATTTGAAAATTTACAGAATGTAAATATTAAACATAAATATCTAAAATTAAGCCTGGTGTTATACTTACAGATGTGTTTTAGGACAGCTCATCAAATCAATTGTAGCATAACTTTGATTTGACAATGTTTTTAAGTCACTGATAAATAGGGTTTATGGTATGTCCAAGACAGACTGATAGAAACTTAAGAGGATATGATTTTCTTTAATCAGTATGTGATTTTGACCATAAATTTCATCTTCCATCTCATGCAAGTGTGTGGAATAATAAAGATTATTTTAGCATATCTGTCAAATAGTTCATCAAGACTATCAACATGAACACATATTAAAGAGAAAATAATTTTTCTTAGGAAAATGATTTAAAAAATCAATTATTATTTTCTAGTAATATAACTATTGTGAGCAAACTTTTGTTTGATGACTAAGAAGAAAGGCAGTATTCTCAAAATGCCCAGATCAGAGTCCTTCATCTGTTGTAAATAATATATGATAGGAAATTTACCAAAGTCCTCTGGATATTGTATTTTACTTTGTAAAATGGGAGTGGTAAAATGATTGCACAAAAAGGTTTTGTTAGATTTGATTACAAAATGATTCAATGGGTAATGTATCTGGTGTAGTTACTGATGGTTTATGGTAATCTTCAGATTAATTTAATAAGAATCTAAACTACAGTGTGTGTGTTCCATAGAGTGCATTTCATGAAGCACAGCTTTAGTTGGGACACAGAGAAACTGAATTAACTTCTTGGCAAAAAAAAGGATTAAGCAGGGGTGGTGTAGGAGGGTCAATTTTCTATGTGTTGCTTTCATTGGTCAAATAAAGAAGCTGCCTTAGCCTTTTGATAGGGCAGAATTTAGATAGGCATGGTAGACAGAAGAGAATTCTGGGAGGAAGAAGGCAGTGTGGCTCTCCTCTCCGAGACGGACGCTGGTTAGACTCATGCCGGTAAGCCACAGTCAAGTGGCGATACACATTAATGGAGATGGGTTAAACAAACATGTAAGAGGTTAGAACTAATGTGCCAGGCAGTGTTTAAATGAATACAGTTTTTGTGTAATTATTTTGGCGGCTAAGCTAGCTGGGCGGATGGGCACCGGGAACACAGCCTGCTTCCACATTACAATACAGGGGAGTGACTGGAAATAGTGCTTCCCGAACCAACTCTGTCAAGAAAATTATACTATACCAAATGAGTCCAAGGCGCAAATCTACTATTACATATTTAAGCATAGTATGGGTCATACCCTTCTGCGTATGGAAAAGGAACTCTGTATTAAATGACTTTGCTCTTTTCCAGAGTATGAGAACTGATGGTGGTCACTCAGTTTGTCTCTACCTCTTCTGGTGTGCATACTTAACTGTTGATGTTATTTTACACATGAGTGCTCTTACATTACAAAAATCTAAATTCTGAAATATTCTTAGCTTCAGTATTTAGAGATAAGGCATTGTAAAAATAGAAAAGTAGAGAAAATTACTATTGTCTATAACTAAACTAAACTACTTTAAATAACTCTTTGAACTAAAAAGAATGAAAGGGAACTATAAAAAATAGAATAACCTTAGTATATGAATTAATTTTAATTGTTGATATGATAAGCTAACCTATGGAAGGAAAGGTTTATTTAGTCTCATGGCTTCAGAGGTTTCAGGCCATGGTGACTAGCTCTATTGTTTCTGAGTTAGTGATAAGGTCTTGTCATCACAATGGAGGAAAATGATTTAACATATAGCAGTGCTGAATGAATGCTAACAGATAGAAAGTGAAAAAGAAAGAATATATTTTGTTAAGGATATTATAATACTAGTATTAAAGTAATAGTTCTCCATAAACAGAGTAGTATCCTACATTGTACCCTGGAACACAGAAACAGCATTTGAAGACTACCTGACAAAATTCCTAATAAAGAGAATAATTTTATTAGCTGCTCTAATTTGCTTTCCTGTTTCTGGGATTAAATAACCTGACCCAAAGCAATTTGTACAAGAAAGTGTTTATCAAACTTTTGCGTTCCTAGTCATCATCTAGGAAAATCAGGGCAAGAACTGTGACAGGAACAGAAGCAGAGGAAAGTCTGTGTCCTTACTCCCTTTCATAATTTGGTCAGGGACATTACTTACAGAGCCCAGGCCCATCTCCCCAGGGTTGGCATCAGTCACCTTAGGCTGATGTCTCTTATGTTAATTAGCAAGAAAATGCACAGCATATATAACCACAGGCTGATACAATGGAGGCAGTTCCTCAACTGAGATAATTTTGCTACTCAGATATCTTAAACTGTCAACTGATAATAACTGTGACATTAAAAATGCCCAGACCGAGAAAGGCAAATATCATATGTACACACTTATAAGTGGCTTTTAGACATAAAACAAAGAAAACCAGCCTACAAGTCACAATTCCAGAGAACCTAGACAACAATGAGGACCCTCAGAGAGACATACACAGATCTAATCTACATGCGAAGTAGAAAAAGACAAGACCTCCTGAGTAAATTGGGAGCATGGGGACCATGGGAGAGGGTTGAAGTGGAGGAGAGAGGCAGGGAGGGGAGCAGAGAAAAAATGTAGAGCTCAATAAAAATCAATGAAAAATACATACATGCATATACACATATATGTATATGCTACAAAGCCACATAAAATGACCCACTTTCTCCAAAGATGCGCTATCTCCTAATAGCCCACTCAACAAGCAGCTCATTAATGAGCTAATTCACTGGTTAATTTAGCATTTTCCTGATCCAAGTACCTCTGAAACCTTGTCTGAATTGGAGATCATTTCTTCAATAAGAAACTTTTAAGGGGAAACATCATATTTGAGCCTGAGAGATTCAGTAGACATATTGTCTGGATATTACTCTAAAATTAATTTATCATTTTGTGTGATGGTGTGTGCATGTGTTTTTGTGGACATGATGTCTGAGCAGGGGATGCTTGTGGAAGTTAGAAGACAAGTCGTGGGATCCTGTCTCTCTTTCAATTTTAGGTTTAACTTGGGTTTTCAGGCTTGCACTGCTACCTACTGAGCCATCTCCCTGGTCTCTGATGTTAGCTTTGACCCCCGTGGTTTTCTCCTTTTGTGTATTCTTAGGAAAAAAGTGTTTTGTCACTTTAAGAAGAAAGTTAACTTTTTCAATAGGAAATTAGATGGGATTAAATGTATTAATCCATCTTTTGTCTTCTTTTCCATTTCTAATTAGACATTTGTCCTTGCCACTTGACTGTAATCTCATAAGGTCTGAAACTCAATCACAAATTCTCTAGTTTGACTTTCTAATGAATGACTCCAGAAAAGACAGAATACATTTGACCAATAGATAGAATGTGACAAGACTCACAAACATCTATGCCCACTGACATTTTCAGAATCTTTTTTATATTTGATAGTTTCCAAACTCCTCTCACTGATACTTCCCTTCAAATATTTCACTTTTTTCATGTAAATGTGTTACCTCAGGCAATGCGACATGCTCCTAAAGCCAAGGATGATTCTCCTGCCTCTTTCCTATATTGTGAGAATCTTAATTTCATAGCTTAATGATTCAAAGAAATCAAATAATGATCACAGATACCTGTGATATCAATGCTGTTCAAATCAATGCGGAAAGTGGCCAGTTGGCTGGATGTATTTGCTTCAATGCCTTGAATCAGTTCTTCTTTTACATTTTCATCTGATACCCACTGAGCAAATAAAAGGTCAAAAATGACTATAACGCTCCCATTTCTGCAAAGAAAAAAATGACATAAGAATAAAATGTCAGGTATCTTCAAGTGATTTGTCTCAGTTCAGGCAAAATGTCTATGAAATTTGGTAGTTGGTTATCATGTCCTAGTCCTCATTACAACAGTGTAAAGCATTGTGTGCCTTGCTCTGCAAAACCTTGCAAAGATTTCTTTTCTAAA
Source organism: Ellobius talpinus (assembly GCA_001685095.1). Classification (NCBI taxonomy): domain Eukaryota; kingdom Metazoa; phylum Chordata; class Mammalia; order Rodentia; family Cricetidae; genus Ellobius; species Ellobius talpinus. Next base: position 24,167 of record LOJH01001735.1, read on the forward strand.
ATAAAGAAATGAAAACTCATATAATAGATACTGCAAAGTATTATCTTTAGTTTACAAAGGAAGGGAAGAGTAACTAAAACTTTCAATAAAGTCAGCCCAACATTGGAGCCAGTGCTCAGTGTGGCACACAGGAACACAGGGCTATCCCTTAGTCTCCTGTGTCAAATTAAACTGTGTCGCACAGAGTTCTGTCATTTTATTGTTTGAAGGAATGAAATGTGTGAGCCTCCAATGTGTGTGGGGGATTCTTAGGTCAAGAGAAGTCTGATGTAATTTCATACTTGTTTCAAATAAACTGTACAAATTGAAGACTGCCTGATTCTAAGGCTCAGTAAACATTGGTATTGAGTTTTCGTTTTTCTTTTGTGTAACCTAAATGCTTAAAATATGTCTTGATTTTGGTGCATAGAAAGAAAAGAAACATATCTGGAATTAATAGACACTTGGGATATTCTTTTAAGAAATTTCTTGCCCACAGAATCTGTTATAACAGAAGAATTCAACCTAGTGTCCTTAAGGAATATTCTTTCCCTTTATTTTAACTTCCTCTCTGTATTTTGCATTTTAAATAGTATTTTCTTTTACATTGTGAGAAAAGATGAAAAAGAAATGCATTTGGAAACAATAGAGACACTTGAGAGAATATGCTTTATTTTCTTTCCCACCTTTCCCTTAACCTCATGTTTCCTCTTAAGCTTACAACCACACTGAAGAGAAAACTCAAGCTCTGATCTTCATTTTGCACTGACAATTCTCAGGTTGAAGTTGACTTCTTAAGACAAACCAGAAAGACTCAGCCCTGACATGGTTGGTGATGCTTATGTTAACTCGAAGACCTTAGGTGCTGATGCTAACACAAAGGCCTAGTAATGCAACCTTGGTGACTCCAAGTTAATGAGCATCTCCAAAGAAGGCCTTTGTTAGCTGTGAGTGATGTCATTATCTACCTGTCCTGCTGGAACCAAGAGTAATAGGGATTTTTTTATTTCATCATTATATACCAAGACCAGAAAGTCCCTGGAAGACCACAGTAGTTTATCATCTCACAGGACATGATGTCTTTTCTTAATACTTGTGTTAGTTTGAGGGTTCATAGCTCAGGAGGAATCATTCCTTTCCATGCTGGTGGTTTTTCATTATTTAAATGACCAAGATAATTTATTATAATTATTCCATACTTTACTTCTATTAAGTTAATTATCTGTAAATGTGGGCAAGATTGACAGTCCAATTATTTTCTTAAATCACAGTAACCAAATTTTATTAGTGGGAAAGCACCTTGATAAGCATTCAGAGCTCCTGCGTGTACATATGTAAGAAACTTCCGGTCTTTAGTAAGGATTCAATTATTCACAGACACTTTTTACAATCTGATCCTCAATACTTGTTACATTTTCAACACCAGCTGACCCTGACTTTTTTAAACATATATTTAATATTTTATGTTTTATTGACGTGTATGTGTATTTGTGGCAGGAGTGTTGTGCTGTGTGCACATGAGTGCAGATGCCCCTGGAGGCCAGAAAAGGAAGTTGGATCCCCAGGGGGCTGTGAGTCACTTGGTGTGGGTTCTAGGAACTGAATTCTGGTCCCATGCAAGAGCGAATGTTCTCTATTTGTAGAGAAAGAAGCCATCTTCTTTATCCATTTCTTACAACTGGACCCTTATCAATGGAATGTGAGAATACTGGCAAAAGACAACTATACTTTTATTTTGAACATAAAAGTACAGAGAAATACTACTTTATTTGTTAGAATATTTTTGCTCCTCCATATAGTAGCCAGAATTTGAGGACCATTTCAGGGCCATCTGGGGATCATTAGGGTAGCCACAATTGAAAGTCACATTTATCATAATGGAGAATTCAAACACTGAATCTCTTATGTTATTGTCAATAGACCATTGAACTGACCTGCACAGAAACCAAAACTGTGAGATGTCAGAAAAACAAAACAAAATAACAACAACAAAAATACAACCACTTTTTTAAAGGTTTGAGTAATTATATCCTTTGTTAATGAAAGTTAAAAACAGATTAACTGGCATACAACTTTCAGGTTTCATCCCATTCTTAGTGGAAAGGATGACTGAACTAGGCTTCCCTGATACTTCACATTGGCCATTGTTTTCTCTGTAGTTATACAAACACTGACACCTAGAGCAAGAGTGTTAACTTCATGAAGGGTTCTATGCCACACACACACACAAATACACAACAGATGTGATACCCATGTCTCTCTTTCTTAAAAGCACTTATATAAAATTCCCACCCCTGTATTTTTAACACTTTAGTGAACTATTCTTAAGGACTGATAGACACCATCTAAGAAACAGGTAAAATATATTTAATGTCTTGATTTATTGTAAGAATTACACATATACACAGAGGGGAAAATAGCTAAGCTAACCTAGATACTTGGCAGTTTTTGTCAGTCAAAAGAAAGAAAGTTGCTTTGTTCCTCTATGCTTTCAATATGTACAGATTCTGTTTCCTCCCCCCTCCACCACCATTTCCCTTTCCTCATCCTCTCTTTTATCCTTCCCCATTTTCTTTATATTTCCAGAATCTATCTCCTTTGCCGAACACGACTGACTGAGTATGGACTAAGAGCTGATAGGATTAAATATGGTTTAAAATAAAGCACAAGAGCTCAGAATCTTTTATCTATTCTCATCAGTTCTGCGGTTTTACTTTCTCTTGTGTTGCAAAAAAAAGATGATTTATATGGAAATGAAATCTGCATCTGCTCTATATATTTCTACACATTTAATTATTCAGAACCCTTGATTTTGTGTACCTTGAATCAAGCCATAGAAGACACAAGGTATTTTGGGCAGAAATGCAGTTCTGAAATTTTCCTTTACCGTGTTATAACTAACTGGAATAATTCACCCTCAAGCAAAAACATATTTGTATGAAAGATGTGTCTTTTTAGTTTTGAATTATATATTGTACTCAATAATTTATATCTGTGAGGATAAAAGTTCTATATTATAGATACACATTCACTTGTATCCTTTACAATTTATTTTCGTGTTCAGTATAAATGTTGAGATAAGATAGATATAAAGTAGAAATTAAAAAAGATAAATATAAATGTTCCATATCATAAGCAAGGAGAAACTTATTTTTGGCAGTTTATCAATGATTTGTATGCATAAATTTAGATTTAATTTATTTATTAAGATAAATGAGAAAATCATTCCTATAAGGAAAAATAATGGCGGTTATCATTTCAAAGAAACTGCTCTTAGTATAGGAACTACATGGCCCTCCTCTTTTTGTCTCTCCCTCTCTCTCTTCATGTAATTTTAAAGCTAGATATATTCTATTCAGTGTGCAGAGGGATTGGATGTAATAGATCAAAATGCTTCTTATCTCATATTTTCCTTAATGATACTGATAACCTTTAGGTTTGCTGAATAAACACAGCTCTTTCCTGTGAGAACTTGGTGACTCATCTGTGTGCAAAGGGCAAACTTAAAGTGCACATGGCCACAGAGGGCAAAAAGCTCTTTACTAAAAGAGTCAACTGCTAATGCTCTGTGAATCAAAACATTTTTCAGTGTCCCCAAAAGAGAGAAAAACAACCTTTTCTCTTCATATTGGTTTTACACACACACACACACACACACACACACACACACACACACACACAC
>LOJH01001735.1:33504-46699 GCA_001685095.1 Ellobius talpinus
GGCCTGCAGGCATACACACAGACAGAATATTGTATACATAATAAATAAGTAAATGTTTAAAAAAAGAAAATACAGTCTAAATGAGGAAATAATGTAAGATAAGATAAGATAAAATAAGATAACAAATTAGTCTTTTTATCTGAATATTTTCTTTGATAGATGAATGATAAAATCATTAGCCAATACAATAATAACATTAAATAATTCTCACAATGGTGTGATATGAGAAGTTATTTTTACTTTTCTACAACAGGGAAATGGAGGCTTAGAAAGACATAATTTCCTAAGGGGGGTAAAGATGAACAATGAAGGGAGTGAAATTTAAATATACGTTTGACTAACTATAACTTCAAAACTCTCTTGAACACATCATTTTCCTGTACAGAAAAATATTAAAGCTAATATCTTAAATGATAAACTTAACATTTCACTTAAATAATTATGTACTTACTGTTATTTATGTAATTCCTATCTTGTGAACAAATTAAATTACATTTAAAACTTCCCACTTAAATACAAAAAATGGCGAAAGAGTTAAGAGATGTCTGCTTGGAGGAAGCTCAGAGACCTTTATTAGCATGTCTGTGTCTAGAACTGAACTGCATTCTAGACATTAGAAAGTTTGTGGAGAAACCAGCCATCTGAATAAAGAATATAATCCAGTCCAGTTAATATTATTACAGCAATGTGAATTTTGTAGTAGAGAATTTGTATACATTAACAGAAAATAACAAGTTTGATGAAAGCTATATAAGCGTTCTATATAATTTTTGCAGCATTTTAAAATTGTACACATACACATATATATGTGCACATAATAATAATCAATGAAAGAGACCATTAACTTGAGAGTTGGGACTAGAAAAGGTTTCAAAGGAGGGCATCTGGGGTAGGCTTGAGGGAGGAAGTAGAGGGTGAACGTGATATAAATCTATTTCAATTAAAAGTGTCAAAACTTTACAATATTTTTATAAATACAAAAACTGAATAACTATAATACATTTGATTTCCTCTAATGTTTTATTATTAAAGTCAAATTTCTGTTTATTCTGAGTTATTCCTTATTACAGTGCATCAACGTTTACAAATAATGTTCCTATTAGAGAAAGAATAAATGACATATCCTTTAAGAACTCAAAAAAAGTCCAGTAGACTGCAAAATTATTATGTTTTTTAAAGTTATTTGAAATATATAAATAATCATAAAACCTCCACTTTTAAAAACTCTAAGTGAAACTTGTGTATTGCTCATTCTAAACACTTACAGATATTGTTTGGCCTAAAGGCAGATTCCTTCTAGATGGTTATATTTAAATTATCAGGGATTATATTAAAATTATTTCTATAAAACTACAAAAAATTTTATTATGTTCAAATTTAAACATTGATCTGTCAGGGAAAATAGCTTATCCAAAAATACTTGTTATTAAAACTAAGACAATTCACAAGAAAATTCTCATGTTTATGACTTTTAAAAATTAATTTGTCCACATACAATTCATTATTTTAAAACACAAATTGAATAGTATCAAATATCTTTACTATCCAGGCTATTGTGATGATTTTGACTTATTTATTTATCTTATAAGTGAATAGGTGGTAATTAGGAGTAAACTCTTAGAATTGGAGTTCAGTTTGGGATCTGATGTCTCCTATGTCCCAAATGTTGCTAATTTAAGCAAGCTAGTTCTCAAGTTCTTTGTTCCTGATTCATACATAACCTGTATGGTGAGACGTGAATACCAATGAGGCCAAAGATATCTTTGAATGTCTTTGAATGTTTTGGCTCACATTAGCATAGTTCTACACAATAATGTTTTAATTTCTTTCTTTTTTCTTATATTATTTCTCAAGTAGAATGAAATTTTTATAGGTCTATATGTATTTATGTTTAATTTATTCAGTCAAACTTATTAGAAACATTTTAGACCAAAAATAGATAAAAATGTAATTTTATATAAACGGATAATAGTACTCATTTACTCTTCATGTGTATAAGCTTGTATAGTCCATGATGTTTTAATATGCAAAACTACTGTATTATATTCTAAAATAAAAAACAAACTGAACATTATTTTGCAAAAAAGTAACACATTTTATTTCCAAATATGAATCTGAGATTATAGGAAATGACATACCAACTGATTTTCTTAATATTCTGTGAAGTAAAATGTCCAAAACCACTTAAATGAAACAAAAAAAAATCTTGTGGTATGGTCAAAGTAATGAATAAATTACAGCAAAGGTTGACTTAGAACATGTATCTCTTTTAAATGTATGACTTACCTGTTTCTGATTCCTTGATTGTCAGCCAGGACACTGCAATTAACCCAGCACAGAGGACCATAAGAATAATGAACAGAACTGAGAGCACTGCCTCAAAAGAGCTGAGAGAATTACGTCCTGCGGCCACATTTCTGTCTGACTTCATTTTTTTTTGAAGGATGGATAATTTAGGAACTATGAGAGGCAAGAGTCTTCCACATCAGCAAAACTGATACTTTAATACTAACTGTAGAGTAAAATCTCTCAAGTTCCTAAGGATGTTAAAGTCACCAACCATTCAAGCTAACACTGAGAGCCTTCAGTGTGTGTCCCTCTGGAAATGGTATGTCTCCATACATTCAGTATCTGTAAAAGGGGCAGTTAATATTTAAGAAGATACAGTGAGTACAGATGTCTAGAGCTGTAAATTGGAATCATGTGAACAGGCCATTTGCCAGGGTAAAAGCAATGAAATGCATACCATAAACAAATAAATGACCCTTAATCTCATTGAGAACGATTAAAAACATGAAAATGATAAACAAATTGGTCATTAGGGAAATGCCCTTGATATTTGCATAAGTGTTACTAACAGATCAACCTTCTGCCCTGTGATTCAGGTCACAATTATAAGTATTCCTCTGTAGGGAGGTAAAAACTTCCAAACTATTAACACACATAGATATACAGTATAATTGTATAGTACCTTATTCTAGTCCTCTATTACTCCTTTCTTACTTCCCTATTTCTCTTATGTGTATGCATGTGTGCCTAGATACATTATTGAAATAAACAGAAGTCTTGTGAACTTTATGATGTCACTCTTGAAGTTATGCAATGTAAAGCAGTATTGATTTTACTTAAAGGAAAGTTCACTTAGGTATCATATGGCTACTGTACATGATGTAAGCAATTATCAGGATCTGGGATTAATCACCCTAATAAAAACAGACTGTTGGTTTCTATTTTAAGAAAATATGCTAGGCAGAGGAGACCTTGCTCATTTATTGGTGTACTTTATCATTTTTTTAAGACAGCGTTTCTCTGTGAAATAATCCTGACAATCCTGGATGTCCTCAAACTCCCTTTGTAGACCAGGCCGGCTTCAAACTCACAGAGATCCACCTGGCTCTGCCTCCCAGGTTCTGGGGTTAATGGTGTGCGCCACCAATACAAGCCCATACTTTATCATCTTAAATACACCAATATAACAAGAGAACCGGTTAAGAAGTCCTTAGATGTAACTGTAGACCTGTGCTTTCTGGAAAAGTGAAACTTTTTTTATAATTAAAGTGGAGTGTGCAGTTGGAACTTTCTTAACTTTCATAATAATGAATCCAGGATATAAATCAACCAATTAATTATCCAATCAATCAAGTGCATCTAATCTATTTTGGGGTAAATCATAGACTTTTTATTCTGCTAGGTAATATTGAGCTCATGAGCACTATTACAAGTGTAGAAATCACACATAAAACTTAAAATTGAAAATCCAAAGGTATGTATTTAGGTTCAGAAGTAATATAAAAGTTCAGATTTGGAATTCTGCCTCTCATACTGGGTCGCCTTGCCCAGTGTTAACACATGGTGTCTTACTGCACATTAATATGCCATGTACCTGTTGATATCCATGGGATTCCTGCACTTTCCTGAACATAAGCAGATAATGAGTCAATTGGAGGGTGGGAACAGTGGGTGGGTGGTGATGAGGAGGAATTGGGAGAAAAGGAGGGAAGGTAAACAATAAGAGAAGAAAAATTCCTTTCACATGATATATATATATATATATATCGCTTAGTGTGTCCAAATAAGTATGTGGAAGAATTTCTTGTTAAAGACAATAATTTATGAAGGACAGTGTGACATTAAACAAGTGGATGTGAGAAGTAATATATCATGTCTTAAAATGTACAAAGCAAGCTATTAAAATAAAATCAGAGCTGCCCTATCAGGTAACAGAACTCACTTCAGAGTTGTAATGATGGGAATATAGTACCAGTGAAGGATGAGAAATTCAGCTCAGCACAGAACAAAGAGCCCAGAAACAACTTGATTTGTGCATGGAAAACATCGTACATTAAACATACTGTTATTGTTAATACATGAAGAAAAATCACTATTCAAAGAATGGGGGTGAGTTGATTTCTTTTCTATCAGCAAAAATAAATAAAACTAGGTCATTTTCTCACAGCCTTAGGATGAATAAATTCAAGGTGAAGTAGATATACATGAGAACTACATATAAATTTAGAAGAAAAATGCAGTGTTTTTTGACAGTTTCAATTGAGTTTTAAATAATAGCATAAAACAAGGAGAATTATACTGATAAATTTACCCAACAGTAACTCAAAAATTCATAAAGAAACCAAAACCAAAGTCAAAACCAGAGAACTTATTGTGAGAATATCTTTCTGTGTCTGTTTGTAACACAATATAAATTAGACCACTGTTTTAATATAAATAGTTGGGAAACAGTTCCCAGAAAATCCACTAGAGCAATGATGAAATTAAAAATTGTACACAGAAAATAAAGCCAGTGCTGCCTGGGTGTGATCAAATCTTAGGCACCAGGAAGGGTTTCTTGCCAGTACCTGCGGGAGCCAAGAAGAGCAGGTTCAAAGGTCTCCCAGTTGCTGTGAGCAAGCAGGATCATTAGTCAATACACAGTCATGCTCACTGTGGGAGAGAGACTCCAGACTACTTACTTTCCTTCTGGCATGTTCAGTTTGTCCTGCCTAAGAGATGGTGCAAGAATTTATGAGGTGATATATTCAGCAGATGGGAGTGAAAGAAAATTCATGTGGGTGTAGGCTTTATACACTGCCTGAAAAATATTCAAAATATTTATAGACAGAAAGGATAGAATTTGGAAGAAAAGGAAAAGGAGCAGAAAGGGAGAAGGTGGGTATATAGGTCAGTATGTAGTAAATATGCTCAAAGTATGTGATGCATTTGCTCAAAAACAGCCCTGTGGAATTCTTGGTTTTGTACAAGTATATACAATAAAAATAAAAACAGTGGGGAGATTTTGAAAAAGAATTTCTAATTTTTTCAGGTAGTACAGATAGCAAGAAATTAACAAAAATTTAACACAATAATAAAAAAAACTACCTCAACACCACCAAAAAGAAGCAAAATGAAAAAGAACAATGCAAATAAATAAAGAAAAAGTGTATCTGTAGGTACAGAAATCTAATTAATATAAGAAATTGACCAAAAATCTTAAAAATATGGGCACTACAAAAAAGTGGCATTCCTTGCTTGTTAGAGGAAAATTCCTGTCTTCCAATTGCAATATTGCAGTGTTATCTCCAGCTTTGAGGAAGGTCATCTGTGGCCTGTTCTTTTTTTTTCTACCACCATTACCTGGGGTCTATGCACCACCCAATAAGCAGAAGCAGATATCAGTATCAAGAACTACAATCATCCAAACTGAGGAAAAACTGTAAGTTAAAATGTAAAAATTTTATACAGAAGCCTCAGAGGTAAGTATCACCAACAGAATATGAGATGAAAGAGAATCTTGGGCATTGGAGACAAAATAGGAGAAATGACTATGTCCATCAAATGAAGTGTTAAATCTCAGAAAAATCATGACACAAAACTTTCTGGAAATCTGCGACACTGTGAAAAGACCAATAATTCAAAAGGCTATTAAGAGTAGGAATAGAGGAAGAAGAAACACAGGTCAAAGGTACGGAAAATAATTTCAACAAAATCATAGAAGAAAATGTTTCTATACTACAGCAGGAAGTGCCTATCCAATTGCAAGAAGCATACAGAAAACCAAACAGAAGGCAACAGAAAAGAAACCACATAGCACATGATGATCAAAACACTAAGTGCACAGAACAAAGAGAATTTATGAGCTGCAGGAGAAAAAGACCAAATGACATTCTTGAACACAAAGCAAGTCTCCACAGATAAAAGAAAGTTGAAATAACACCCTGCATCCTATCTGGAAACCAAGGATTAAACCAAGGAATTTAGCAACAGAAAGAACAGAAAGCTTACAAATTCATGGAAACAGAACAACTTACCTCTGAATGAAAAATGGACCTAGGAAAGAAATTAAGAATGTTCAAAAACTGAAGAAAAATAAATGCAACATAACCAAACTTGTGGGACATAATGAAGGATTCTCTAAGTAAGAAAGTTTATGACAGTAAGTTCCTACATTTAAAAAAAAATGGAGAGATGTCATACTAGTAACATAACCACACAACTAAAAGCTCTAGAACATAAAAGAAGTAACACCCAAAAGGAGTAGAAGGCAAGAAATAATCCAGACTGAGATCAATAAAATAGAAACAACAAACAACCAGTGAAACATTACAAAGAATCACTGAAACAAATACTTGGGTTTTATTTTATTTGAGAAAAATCGGTAAGACTGACAATCCTTTAGTCAAATTAAGTGAAAAACATTGAAAGAATATTCAAATTAATAAGCTTAGAGATGAAAAGTGGGACATAACAGGAATCAAGCAAATCTATAGAATCCTAAGGACATACTTCAAAAGAGAATATTAGAAATATCAACAGGTTCTTCATCCTTCAAGAGTTTTAATTTGCAGTTCCACCGTGCAATTTCCAGGAAGCTCTTGAGAAAAAGGAATCTGTACATTGCTTTTGATAGGATAGCCATTTTTATTATATTAATCCTACTGGTCCATGAGCATGGGAGATCTTTCCATTTTCAGATATCCTCTTCAATGTCTTAAAGGTTTTATCATACAAGTCTTTCACTTGCTTGATTAGCATTACTCCCAAATATTCTGTGTACATTACTTAGAATGAATTAGAATTAGAATATAGGAAATGACAACCTCTGTGGTTTTCTATCCTGTGTACAGACAGCAGCAATAGACACTGGTCAATTGAGTCCGGTAGTCCTGCATTATCTCACCTGCCTTTTCCTCAGATGTCAATCAATGTATGAATGAGTAAAAATAAAATTGGTACATTTACACATGGAATATTACTCAGTTGTTAAAAAATGAAATTTCAGGTAAATGAATGTAGCTAGAAAAAGTCATCCTGAATGAGGTAACCTAGATTAGAAAAACAAATAAGAAATATATTCACATATACACACTTTCTATTAATTCTTTGATGAACAAAGTATAATCCATATGACCTCAGAGGTTACCTAGAGGGTATTGGACTATGGAGGAGACATGGATCTGCCCAGGAAGAAGAAATAGAATAAGTAGCTATGGATGGTCAAGGAGGGGTGTCACTGAATTGGGAATACCAAACAAGGAGAAAAATGGAAGAGGGAATTGTGAGGAGGAATAAGGGAAGGGACAGCTAAAATTAAGGGGCATTTGATGCATTATAGGGGAGCCTTATACAGTATAAGCTTCCTAAAATACGCACACATGTGAAGATGAGGAGAAAGGTCCTCAAGTGGACATTTCTCATTGTCAAATGAAACTTCTAGTCCTGGGAACGGGTTACATCTAATTGAGCTGTTCACCAAAGGGACACACCTGAACCCCAACCAATCCAGGTTATTGGTGACTCTCCACAAACTGACAACAAGGCCCCATTGCTTAAGACAACAGCCAGATAACTAACTGAATATGGAGGAATGCAGGGGGTAGCTACCTAGAGCCTTCACTCTCATGGACTAGTGCTCATAGTATTTGAAGGTACTCTGTATGCTACCAAAGAAGAAAGGCGTCTTAGTTAAATTTTCCATTGTGACAAAACATCATGACCAAAAAAAGCAAGTTGGGGAGGAAAGGATATATTTGGCTTACACTTTCATAATGCTGTTCATCATTGAAGGAAGTCCGGACAGGAACTCAAGCAGGGCAGGAACCTGGAGACAGGAGCTGATACAGAGGCTGTGGAGGAATCTTGCTTGCTGGCTTCCTTTTGATGGCTTGCTCAGCCCACGTTCTAGTAGCACTCAGGAGGAGTAGCCCAGGGATGGCACCACCTGCCATGGGCTGGGCATTCTTCCATTAATCACTAAATGAGAAAATGCATTCAGTTGTGTCTCATTAAGGCATTTCCTCAACTGAGGCTCCTTCTTTCGATAACTCCAGCTTGTATGAGTGGACACACAAAAACCAGACAGCACAAAACATCAGTTTAGCTATAGACCCTTCAATCTATAAGAGTGAAGGATCTGCCTACAAGATACACTGATATAATGTTGGCACAACGTTTGTGGGTGTTATAAACAAAGTTCTGATTTGTGTTAAGGCCCACTTCATGAGTTGGAACCCATACCTACCACTGTTTGGGTGGCTCAGAATCTGAAAATACACACACACACACACACACACACACACATCACCACCACCACCACCAACAACAACAACAACAACAACAAACACACGCACACACACACACAAAGTACAGCAAAACAAATGAACATAATAATTAAACTTACTGGCATCTTTGGAAGATTTTTTACCTCATAATGTTTTCAGGGCTTTATTCATTTATATTTTTCTAAGGCCTTATAGGTTATCAGCATGTATATTATGACTCCAGTTTGGTTTTTTAAAGGGATCCCTGTGTGTGCTAACATGTGTGTCTCTGCCTTTATGTGTGCTCCGTGTGCTTTTGCTTTGGCTCTTTTCCTTGTTGGCTTGTTTCATCATATTCAGATTTGTTTTGTTTTGATTTATCTTATCTAATTTTATTATTATCCCTTAGATGCCAGTTTTCTAAGGAAAGAAAGGGTTTGGTGCCAGATGGGAGAGAAGGGAAGTAACTAGGAGAAATAGGGAAAGGAAAAACCATAACCAGAATACATTTCATGGAAAAAGTTTATTTTCAATAAAAGAACAAATTACTTTATTTTTTTTCATTGGGGGGCTGGAGAGGTGGCTCAGCAGGTAAGAGCTGTGCTTGAATATGATATGGCTCAGTTTCCAGCACCCAGAGGCAAACATACAAACTGCAATCCCAGGCTTTCAGTGCATTGTCTAGGCTCCTTTGGCATTGTGTGTACTTGCTACCCTTACATATGTGCAGGCAAAACACTCAAATATGCAAAATGAATATAAATCTTTAGAAACCTTTAAAATTTTTGTTTTCCTTTCTGTGCAGGTATGTGCACATGTGTACAGGTGCCCACAGAGACCATTGGAAGAGAGCATTAAATCTTCTGTAGCTGTTATTACAGAGGCTGTGAGCCCTCAGACTTGGGTCCTGGGGAACCTATCTTCTTTGTAAGAGCAGTAAGAACTCTGAACTGCTGGGACATCTCTCCCACCCGTAGGTCTTTTATCCTTGTTTTTTGATAAATCGTATACATGTACTTTTTTTTTGCTTGTATTTCTGTTTGTATTTCCTTTCATGATGAGCTTTTTACAAGGTTATAACTAGATTTTTGCAGTTTTATAGATTATGAATTAAGAATTCTGTGCTTCACATTCAACTTCCTATTAACCAAATGCCTATCCAAATGCAATGTCTGGCTTAAATATCTAAAGATGATATTAATTTTATTATGACTAAGTGTAAAAATTAATTTGTGTTCCGTATCTAAGTTTCATACCTTAAATTGCCATAGTATTCAGTTAATCAACAGTTTGGAAGACACTACAACATCCCATGTATGGCAGAACACAGTTTTACAAATGGATTTTGGAAAACTGAACTATGTTGCAATATCTTGTGCCTACTGTAGTCTTGTTAAACCATATCGGTGTTCATTTTTTACATTCTGTTTAGGAGTTAGTCCTGCCCCTTAAATATGCTGTAGGCAGAAGACACTCTGTGAGTGTCAAAGCACACTCAGTTGGTTAGAGATGTGGTTGCTATTCAATAAAGAAATGTGCAGAAGCCCTAGATGATGCAAGACTGTCTCTACAGAGCCTCTGACCTTTAATGTTTGACTGGGGATCTTCAGTAAAACTCTGTGCTTCCAATTTTTCATCGGGAGGACAAAGTTATTGATTTTCAAAATCCCTTTCATTTTGAAATTTCATGACTTTGACTTTATAATTTTTATGGTTCTTCCAAAAGACAGCATATTATTCATTTGCTTCACATTTAAAAGGAAAGCAAATGGTTCAGATATTCACGTGAAACTCATCTGTGTGAGATGATGTCTTTTAAAACATGTTCTGAAGATCTTTGCCCTCCTCTCTCCCCTGACCTTCCTTCTCTCATTGTATTGCCTTTCATCCCTCTTCTCCAATCTGACTGCAGTGAGATCATATTTGCTTTCTCTTTGCTGATGCAAATTCTTCTTCCCAACTCTTTTAGGCTTTGTTCAGGCTCCACATGTGGTGGCTACTTGCCTTGTCACATGAAAGTCACTCTCACCAAGCCTATCTCCCTAATCGACTTTTATCTGTAAAGTGGATTATAAAAGTTTTGAATAAAGGGTATTGTACCAGAACACACTGAACTGCATAGCACTGCACTTAACTGTTCTGAAGGAAAGAACTCTATTCAGGGAAGTATTCAAAAATAGACCTGCATATCAGGAAAGAAAAATGAATGAGGCTGGGAGAGATTGGTTCTTCCTGGTAGGGGTTACCACACTTTTCATAGCATCTTAGTTGGTTAGTAGGGAACTTTGAAAAAATATCAGCAGGTTCTTTCCTGTCAACTGCTAGTTTAGGTCATTTTCAAAGCAGTCCCCTGTGTATCCAGGATCCTAACCAATTCTCAACCCCATGATTTTACATTGATGTGCCAGCCGCATCTGTAGCTCAGGCAGGGTTTATCTTCTCACCATGCTCCTTTTTAACTTTAATCATCTTATTGCCTGGAGGTCAAAGGATTTTTTGATATTGAAAAAGAGTGAGCCTACTTGTCAAATTTTCTCAGCGTTCTATTTCTCTAATTGCCGTGCTATCATCCCCAAACTGTGACATTCAGTTTTACTTTTTTCATAGAACAAGTTTTCTATATTATCTTACTAAGTCTTCTGTCTTTTCATTAAGAAAGCCCAAGAGCTTACCTGTTTTTTTCCTTCTTTCCAAATAAAAGAACAATGTTAAAAATGAAAAAAACAGTGTTAGAGATAATTAAGGCACTATTTAGTTAAGAAAACAAGTTTTCTGTTTTGATTTACATCCCAAAACTCTCAAATAAGTTTTCAAACTAAATATTTTTATATACCACTGAAATAAGTTCACTGGAGATTAGAATTATGTTATAGATTAGTTTGCATTGGGTTAATACATAGTTTTATTCGAATATTATTCACTTATATTTCCATAGTTTTACATAGATATTATTTACTTACCTTTATGCCAGATCACAGTACATAGTGGCTGAGTATGTAAATTTTTCTTAAATTATGTTATTTGTTATACCCCAAATTATGTACTTGTGACTGCTAAAAATATGATCATTAACACTGAAAATAAAATAACAGACAGTAACAGGAAGCTAGCTAGTGTTTTTAATTGCATTGAATAACTCTAAAATCAATGAGACAGGTCAAGCAGAGCTGATTAAAGAACTAAACAGGAAAATTGAACATTGAGTTATATTTTTAACAATAGGTAATTAGAGAGGTTATGCAATACTTAGTGACGTTTTATATAGGCTTATTTTGGTTTGTATTTTAAATGGCCTCCAGTGAATGGCTTAAATAGTAAGTCATGATCTGAAGTCTGTGTCATTTCTGTGAAAGGCTGCAGTGGAAGGTAGGGTCCAGTGGAAGGAAGTCAGAGTGGGCCCTTCAGTAGGACTGTTGATTGCTGCATTCTCTGTGTCTCTGCTTCCCAGTTGCCATGAGATGCTTTACTCTACCACATCCTTCCTTCCATCAAGGTCCACCTCCTTACAGTCCCCATCCAAAGGGGCGGACGATTGACTGCGAGCATGGAGATCATGAGCCACAGGAGTTCATTCTTCCATTGTAGTTAACGTTGTGAGGCGTTTTGTCACAACAGCAGAAAGGTAGCTAGACAAAATGGAATGATGGGGTCAGGACTGTAGTATTCAAGGAATCAATCCGTAGTTAATTACACACAGTAAAACCCATAAACATAGTTGTAGCATCAATTACTCTATGTTCACACTCCCCGTCGCGTTAGCAACACTGGGGGTTTGCATAAATTACTCTATGTTCACACTCACCGTCGCGTTAGCAACACTGGGGTTTTGCCATCCATTATCATCTTCAATTTCCCTTCGGTTTGAATGTGTTCATGGAGTAAGATAGAATGAAAAAGTCACACAAGGAAACCTTGCTGAAATTTTTCTCCTCTGAAGGCGACAAATGGGCTAAGCAGCAGTTCCAGAAGGTATTTGTGACTATCAGTGTATCACGGCCCTTTGTAAGTGTCATACCTACATAGCCATGAATCTAGAGTTTCCTTTTCTTGATACGCCTTTGTTATACTTACACAGTGAAATGAGAATTATGAGTATGGATTAGAATTAAATTATAAAAGTGCGGTATGAATGAAAATCATTTGTTTAGAAGGTGATCCCCTTTTTTTTTATCTGAAAGCAGGGAATCTCCAGTTATATGTTTAATGACATTTTCTTCTTTAGCAAGGCTTTCAGGACAGAATTTGCATCAGTCCTGAACTAAACAGACACCCACTAAAGTGTTAAAACTGTGATATCTGTCTAGACATTTTTCATGGTATCCTTTGAGATTTTCCCATTTTACCCATTTTTTTATATTTTATTATGTGTTTCATAGGGATACGCATAGTGCTATAGGTGTTTATTATGAAGAAGTTGCTATGTCTAGGCATAAGCAGTCGCTGACATGTCACTACAGGTGAATTTTCAGGCATCTTATTTCCTCTCAAAGTTCCTTTTAATGCCCTGTGTTTTTAAGAGTCCTTGATATCTGTCTTCTTAAGTTTTTCAGGAATTAATTCTAATTATACCAAGTTGTATTCTTTTTTTATTTTTTTATTTTTTATTTATTTATTATGTTTACAATATTCTGTCTACATGTATGCCTGCAGGCCAGAAGAGG
>LOJH01001736.1:8872-27160 GCA_001685095.1 Ellobius talpinus
TCTCTCTCTCTCTCTCTCTCTCTCTCACACACACACACACACACACACACTCCTCCACACAAATATCTTGAGACCTTTCCAGAATTAGGAAAACTCTATTGGGTACATTTCAGGTTTTGGGTCAGAAGTGTGCTTCTGACAGCTGCCCTTAGTGGTAGCATTTGTAGGCAGGCTATGGCTCTCCAGTTGCAGCTTCCTGGGCAAAGAGGTGGGGTGCCCAGTGTGTTCTCCTTTCAGCATTGAGGTTCTCACCTTATCTTCATTTGTGAGAGAGATATGCACACAGTTTATATTAAACTGTACACATGAAGAGCCATCTAGTGCTTACAAGTAGGTGTTAAAGATTATGGTAGATGAAGAACCCATGAATAAAACATGACATCACATTATTTCATGAAAAAATGTGAGACAACATTGAATGACCAATGAAGAAGGAAGAAACTTTAAACTCTGCCTCCTGCATCCATGAATATGCAGTTTTTCCTAATAACATCACCTGAGTAGGACTATATAATGCTTCTGTCTCAAAGGGCTAATTCTAAGAAGCAGTACACATGCTCTTGTCTCTCAGAGTCCTTGGAGTTATACCATTGTGACATAAACAGTTGGGTATATGATACACCAGGATAGTTCCTTCTGACAGTCCCGAATCCAGGGGCTTCTGCTTCTCCTGTAGGCAAATGGGTCCTTGCTCAAAGACTGCCAGACCAGAAATGGTCCTGGGAAGTAAATGCCATCATCCCATCAACTACTGACTTGTTACCTCTACTCAAATCCCATTGTACCACAACAATTTATGATCCAATGAAGTTGTAATTGCTTATATCTTACTTTCCTTATTGTATAAAAATAAGGGGAACCGTTTCCAGTAATACAGGGATTTGGTATGTAGGGGCTATTATGCCAAGTGAAAATATCCTGATGACATTTAAAATAATCATATCTGAGAACTACAGAATATCATTTCCAGATCCACAACACCCAGAAATTTGTCATCTAGGTACCTTTCTTGGGAAGTTCCTAGAAGAAGTAATCTACCAATTAGAGTAAACACAGTGAACGGGCCAACAAGAAAAATGTAGCAGTGCCAGTAGATGATAAGTAAAGACCTCAAAGTGGCAGCTGGTTGCTTGTCAGTCATGTGACTAGTCCAATCACAGAAGGAAAGGAACTCAGAGGGCTTAACCCAGGGCACACAAAGAAGATAACATTGTGTATGTATGCCAGTCTGCACAGCTGCTGTGGAACCCTTTCTATGTGGGGTTCTTACTCATGACGATCTGATCAGGTACCCGCCCATGATATCAGAGGGAGCACATAACTTATCATAATCCAGGGTATTGATCAGGTTGTATGACAGCTGGGATTCATTGTGAGTTAAAGGCCATCCTGAATCACAAAACAAGACCTCATTTCAAATATTCAAAGAACATTTAAAAAATGAGGAAAAAAGGAAAAGAAACATAATAACTGGAACTTGGGATATTTTTCAACTATCTTTAAACTCACACTTTACTTGGAAGTCAGTGAGCAGCACATGATCATCGCCTGCTCCTAACTGTAAACGGGAGTCCGCATCTATCCGCACTGGGCTCCTTCTAAAGGTCACTAATTAGCTTTACCAACTATCTCCCTCCTAACAAGCAGCAGTGCAAATGCATCACCTCAGTCTTTCTGCAAGTTTTCTTCATGCTTACAGTTGGGTTTCATGCATGTAACTCAGGTATAACATGCACAAAAGCTGTATTTTAGCCTTGGGAGGGTTAGATTTCATCAGCCTGACACACACTGGGGTTACTCTGGAAGAGGAAACCTTGACTGACAAATTTCCTCCCTCAGATTGGTCTGTGAGCATGTCCATGGGACATTTTCTCGAGGAAGGTTTTATGTGTGGGAGGGCCCAGCCCACTTCCAGCTGTGTCAGCTGGGCGCTGTAAGAAATAAGAAATCAAACAGAGCAAGCCGCGAGAAGCAAGCCGGTAGGCAGAATCCCTTCTAGGTTTCACTTCAAGTGCTTGCTGGGAGGTCCTACCTTGGCTTTCCTCAGTGATGAACTTTAAAGATGGAGATGAAATAAATCCTTTTCTAGCAAGTTGCTTTTGGTCACAGTCTTCATCACAGCAAGAGAAACTGTAAGGGGAAGTTTCCCTTTGTCTGCCAGTTTCTGAATAAACACTCAGAGGCTTAATATTAATTATAATTGTTTGGCCAATGACTCAGGCATATGATTGACTAGCTCTCACAATTAAATTAACCCATTTTCACTAATCTTTGTGTCACCATGTGGCCGTGGCTTACCGGTAATGTTCTGGTATCTTACCCCTTTGGCAGCTACATGGCGTCTCCTTGACTGCCTTCTTTCTCTCCTTATCTCTGTTTTGATTTCCCATCCTGCCATAGGCCAAAATAGCTTTATTCATCAACCAATAAAAGGAACACGTATTCACACCATACAGAAGGACATCCCACATCAAGAAACCAAACTAGAACAATCCTCAACTAGTTTTTGCTAATTATCTACACCCTGTGATATCTTCTGCGCCCTCAAAATTGCTTGGTCCATAGTCTTCCCCTCTTTCTTCTCCTGTTTTTCTTACTCTATCTTTTATTATTCTTGACAAGACCTCTCCAACATATTAGTTTCTTTAAAAAAATATTACATTTAATATTATTGTGCATTGGGGTGCATAAGCCAAGGCATGAATGAGAGATCAGAGGACATTATTGTGGGATTGATTCTCTCCTTATATCTTTATGTGAGTCCCAGGGATCAAACAAAATTTGTCAGGATTCTGTGGCAAGCACCTTTACCTTCTGAGCCTTTTAACCAGCCCCTTTCTTACAGCCCACTGACACAGAGTAACACTATTCAGTCTTGTGAGTGTCAAGTGGTGAATATGTGTAGTGTGTGTGTGTGTGTGTGTGTGTGTGTGTGTAGTGTGTGTGTGTAAAAATTACCCAAGCAGTGGTGGCACATGCCTTTAATCCCATCACTCGGGAGGCAGAGGCAGGCAGATCGCCATGAGTTCAAGGCCAGCCTGGTCTACAAAGCAAGTTCCAGGACAGGTTCCAAAGCTACAGAGAAACCCTGTCTCACAAAAACAAATAAACAAAAAAATAGTAGGAAAGAATTTATGACAAGAGATAGACTTCATTTAAAAAGTAGTCCACAATCTGGGGAGACTCGGCCTTAGTAGGGAAGGAGGAGATGCCAAGAGAAGGAAGGGCTGATGTGCAGAGTTCCTGCCCAGGCTCCCATCACACACTGTGAAAAAGGGGTATGGCAACCTATGGACACTTGGCCTTCCTCAGGTGACATCTGGATTTGATTAAAGGTGGCAAAAGGGACTTCCTACAGGATGCTCCTCTTGCAGTTGGAGCAGTGTGGTATGGGACCTCACTGCAGAGGGGTCTGGTGGCTTTCTGGGACCCTCCATGAAAGATAATGTTTATTAGGGCTTAATATAGATAGAACTCAAGAAATAAATGTGACATAGTATTAATATTGTTAACAGTTAATCTAAACTTGAACAAGGAAAAATGATCATAAATTAATCTTAGCAGCCACAAAAATAAAATAAAATAAATTACATGATAACAGACATCATAAGTCTGTCTCACCATATGAAACCCAAATGACTTCATGGCTGGCTTGCTGCCTCTTCAACTTGAGTTTGCCTGTGTCTACAGAAACTTTCGTGGAGCATGGATGTACAGATTCCATTTGTGTCATGTAAGAGGAGCAAGAGATAAGAATCTGACCGAGGTCTGTCTCATTGCCATGGCACAAATGTCCACTTTCTTTCTGGAGAGTTAATTATTCGCCTATATTCTCTAACATACTGGAAACCACTTAAGGTAGATTTACATCTTCCTTCTATGGCTCCTTCATGGGATGCAAAAGAGAAACTTGAACCAGGCATGTTGGAAAGCAAACAAAGACAGCAAGCTAAACACACTCATGTCTTCAATAAAATGCTTACTTAGTAAGCAACCCATGGATCCAGCCCAGGATGGAAGATCTCTGTAAATAATGAGCAGATGAAAACATAGACTATGTAGGTTACAGACTACAGTGTGAAGCACAGTCACGTGGATGAGACAGAAATTGTATGAGGCTTCTAAAATAAAGCTCTAGTCCTTTAAATCTCTTCCAAGTACAATATACAACATGCTGTGGTGTTCAAAGAAGCAAATGAAACACTGCACTATGTTGTAGCTCAAAAAAGATAATGCTACTTGTCAAACAAAAGAAACAGTGTTTTGCTATGCTGTCCTCGTAGCATCTACCACATGCAAAAAGGAGCCAGAATATAAAGCACAGGCCTTGCAAGGTTAAAGGAGATAAACAGAAGATATCCTGGGATAGTTAAGATAAACACTTCTGTGGTGAAGATACAGAAATAGTAGCTGTTGTTAAACAAAGGCCATGAATCTACAGAGCAATGCAAGACACTGGAGACCTTTTGTCCAATCCTTCAACAATCTTCCAGAAAGTCTATCAATCTAGCTTACACAGAACAGACTAATATGCTATATGGAGATCAGACTACACCTTGTTGTAAGTGACTCGATGCTATCGAAAGCAGTGGCTTTCAGGCTGTGTCTTGCCCTGAGTAACTTCATTTTACAAGCAGCATTTGCCTTCATATTGAGAGTAATGCAGAAGCAGGGTAAATCTGAATCTCGTTGTGAACATAGATGCTAACACTTGTCCAGCACCAGCCATGAGGCAGACTGAGAACTCACCCGTTAAAGTAAAAAGTTAATTATAACGAATTTATCAAATTCCATTGGAAACACATGGGCACATGAGTATTAAAACACATCAAAAATGGGGGTAGTGAGAACTTATTGAACACGTTAAACCAACAAACATCCTCACTTACATTCCAGAAAATGACACATAGCATGACAATGGTTATGGCTCCACCAACATATCCTCATAAAAAAAATAGAGAAAGACAGAGAAGAGGAAAGGAAGTGGGAAAGGCAAGAAGTCCCTGGGATCTAGTTTGCCTTTCCTACTGACTGGAAGTCAAAAATACTTCATAACAAACAAACCCGAAACTGCCAACCACAATGTGTGTTTTCCTAAAGACATCTCAAACAAAGATGCTAAAAACAACAAATCAGCTGTGCTTGCTTATATCCAGTAATTTTATCTTGATTTTTACTTATTAGCACTCCTGCCTTCTCCATTAACCTAAACAGCACCTCATAAATCCACCTTGTAGTTTCATTTACAAAAGGAAATGCTTTTAGATTGGAGAAATAAGTAAAGCAAAATTAAAAAAAATCTATGTTTAAATTTTAAATTTCATTTAAATTTTAAGCCTTGCTCAGTCTCTGAATCTTGTTCTATATTACATCATTTGAGCAGCATAACTTAGGGGAAACAAAATCACAAATGTAGCTATTGTAAAGACACCTAGGTTTGTCTCTATTAAGAGGCCAATATCCAATTCTTGGCATTGTATCCTGTCCTTTTCC
Source organism: Ellobius talpinus (assembly GCA_001685095.1). Classification (NCBI taxonomy): domain Eukaryota; kingdom Metazoa; phylum Chordata; class Mammalia; order Rodentia; family Cricetidae; genus Ellobius; species Ellobius talpinus. Next base: position 14,366 of record LOJH01001736.1, read on the forward strand.
TAAGTACTTGAACTCACTAAGGTTGCTTCACTCTTGCCTGTCCTGAAACTTTCTCTGACACCATCAAGGATCCTGCCCTGCCTGAGTGTGGGTCTCTAAGAGACAAGCAAATCCCATGCCCCACTGCTATGAACAACTTCTGCCTGTATCTCCCCACTGTTGTTAACCTTTTCTTTAAGGACTTTTCCAGCATCCGCAAAATGAGGAGCGAAACCTCAGATTAAACCAGCCTTGCAGCCCCTTAGTTGAGGAGTTCCAAATTCCACAACTGTGAGAAAGTAAACTTCTGTTGCTTCATCCACTGAGCGTGTGGTTCCTATGCATCAAAGTAGCCACACTAATGCAGAAAGGTATCCAGAACATCAGAGACAACTCTTGGACAGGCCAGAGACTGACTGTAAAAAGTGCCATGCATATAAACTTAATGACACCATGAGCTGATACACGCTGAAAATCGTATTACCCATAGGCCAAACTCTGCCAATTCAGTTTCTATAGACACATGGATTTCTGAATACCATTTTTTTTGTCAGAAAAACTGCCCCATGTTTCAGTGAACTGCAAATGCAAATCTGCATGTTAAAAACTCAGGAACAATCCTCTGCTGATTTTGCTCACAATTTAGCAGCTTAGATACCTGCACCATTTATTCTTGGGTTTTGTCTCTTTTGTGCCCATTGAAATTTCAGTTACATCTTAGGGAACGTGATGCAAGAAGACATTCTGGAACCATTAATCTGCTAAGAATGAGTCCTGATTGCTGGAAGTGAGGAGGAAATTTTGTTGCAACTTAACAAATGTCTCTGAAATTATATTTCAGTTATATAGCATTTCTCAAAAATAAGTGAGATGACAAACTAATCACTGACAAAGTCCAGGAAATTTGTCATGTCATCTCCAGCCCCCCTTAAGTGTTGGAGAAAAGCACAAGTGGTTGGTGAGAGGCAGCCAAAACCCTGAAGTCAGGCAGAGCAGGGGTAGTAGCAGAGGAACCAGTGGTCATGGGAGAAAGGATCCTGCCCTACGCCATATTGGCTGTGCTCTGCCTACGTAATTTCTTGGGAGGAATATAATACAGACTGCCATGGTAGTATCTGACAATGTGCTTTAGATTCCTCTGTTAGTGACTGTAGTCAATGGGAGAGCTGCATTTGACCTAATAGAGAGGAAAAAGCAAAGTGCCCTTGGCATTAGAAGCTGAAAAATTTACATAAGCATATGTAGGTGAAAATGGTATTTCTGTGAACTTACTGCATGTTTCTTCCAAAAGGGTATAATCAGATGGAGAGATGAGTTTGTAACCTGCTCTTAGCGACTCCGTATTACACGGAACTGTGGTTATTGGGCTATGCCTTGCCTTGGGTGACTTCACACTACAAACCAAAAGTTAGTTCCATTTCAAAGTATAAATCAGAATGACTCAACATTTTGTCTCTACAAATAGAGACCCACACCTTTCCAGGCCCAACTATAAGGCACAGGCTGATAAATAACTTGTTCGTGCAAGTTAAATATATCGATGAGCCCGCTGAGACGTGTGAGCATTTCCATAAAGAGAAAGGCCACAGAACAACTCTGTGCCTCACATTGCCCTAGAACAAAATGGCCTCACAGTTTGAAAACTCTGTCTATGACACAGGAAACAAATCTCCAAGCACCGGAACCGTGGGCTTACAGCCTCCAGAACTGGGGGAAACGCATGCTGGTGGCGATATGTGATAATATCCCAAGCTGATTTCACAATGAGTACAGAGAAATCAGTAGACTTTGAGCCAGAGGTGGAAATCAGGTAGATGGAGACCTATACCAGCATGACTGGGAAAAGACAGGCACACATACACACAGGCTTTTATGAACCACAAAGGTTTTCTGGGGTGTTTGGGATCTTAAATGCCCACCTAAGTCTGCCAGTGGGATATTGAAGTTTTGGTATTCAGCCTATATAATGGCCGAAAGTAGTGACTTTCAGGAAGTAGAGTCTGTTAGAAGGAAGTTTTATTGCCAGGAGAAGGTCTTTTCCTTTTTATCTTTCTGCTTTCTGTTGTCATGATATGAGCAGTATGATTCCACTGTATGTTCCCACCATGATGTACTGATTGCCTCAACAAAAGCCTAAAGCAATGGACCTAGCCAATCATGAACTAAAACCTTTGTAACCATGAGCTAATATTAACCTTTCTTCCTCATAAGTTGATTTTCAAATCATTTTTTCTTTTTGCCAGTGAGAGCTAACACATAAACCAGGTGACCAAACAGAGCCCCTACCTTGACCAGTTTCCTATTGCTGCCAGAATAAATCATATTAAGCCTCATGGCTACCGAAACCTAGGCAGGTAAATCTGGCTCCTGGAGGTGAGTAGGAAAATTTCTTCCTCCGCCACTTCCAGGGCCCCACACACTGGGCTGTGGCCCCTGCCTCCTGAAATTGGCAGTAAAGACAGTACTTCTCATATATCCCCCGGCAATGATCTCAACCCCCACAACCCCGCCGAAGAATCCTCCTGAAAACTTTGGTCACCAGGAAGCTTAGAAGGCTTCATTCTGTGAAGTCAGTTGACTAGCAACATCCAGCCTTTCTGACCACTGTATGTAGCCTGGGTTACTACAGATGGGGTTGAGTCTATGGAGAAGATGTTGGCTAAAAGGGACAACTGGAGCAGGAAACCAACCAATCACAGGGCACCCTGACTCTGAACTCAGAGCCAGTGAAAGAAACACACCTGTATTTGAAACCTGGGCCAGGGAGAGGAACATCTTTATCCCTGAACCCAGGACTAAAGATGTGTGCCCTGTCTCTGAAACTAGTATCGAAGAAGCACACTTTGTCCCTAGAATCAGAGCCAGTGAAAGAAATATGCCCTGGTCTTAAGATTAGCGTCAAAAAGCTAAAAAGGACCAGTGAAAGAAACACAGTTTGACCATTAAGTCAGAGCCATCTCTGCCCCTGCCCAGCTAAACTGACCAACCCCTGAGCAGGGAAAAACTAACCAATCCCCCTTCTCCCTGGGAAAACTCCACCCCTAAGAAGCCCTATATAAGCCTCTCCACCCCTTTAGTTAAGAGCTGCCACTAATCCCTTCCTGGCAGAGGCAGCTACTCTCCTGGATTCCTCCTTCCCAAATAAATCCGTTTCTCAAAAGAGTCTTGGGTGATGACCTTTATTCACTAGCATTGACCAGAAGAACCTGGCTGGGTGGCCCCTTAGGGGACTGGGCTGAAAAACCTTGCTGAGAAGCTCCCTAGGAAACCTCGCAAGGCAGAGGAGAATAGAACCTTGCTGGGATGCTCCTTAAGGGGGACTGAGCAAGGCCAGCCAGGAAAAAGTAACAACTTTTCTTCGGAGCCAGAGGAGATCACTACATTTCTGCAGGGGGCTTCCCTTTGGCAGAGTGTTAGCAAAAGAAGAAATATCTTGGGCCTGAGAAGCAGATAGCTCTGCTAGGAAGTTCCCTTAAGGAAACAGAGCAGAACTCAGCCATAGTGGCTCTCCAGGAGAAGAGCAGGATTGCTGTATACTGCGAGGAGACCATCCCCCACCACACCCAGCTTAGGTAGCCTGGCTTCCCGATAGTTAGGACACCTTTTCTCCAGGGCTGAGTTGTCCTATTGCGGCTCCAGCTTCCAGAGCTGTCTTATTGCAGCTCTATCCTCCAGGGCTGAGCTGTCCGATTGTGGTTCTACCCCCCAGAGCTGTCCTATTGCGGCTCTACCCCCCAGAGCTGTCCTATTGCGGCTCTACCCCCCAGAGCTGTCCTATTGCAGCCCTAAGTATATCCTGGTTTCCTGGTAAGTCAGGATATTCCTGCACACTACTGTAACACATTCCCCTACAGAAGACATTTTCTGTTTACAGTACTGTCTTCTACTTTCTCTTCTACACCCTCTGGAGCCAGGCAACCATACTCTGCACTAAACTCTGCCTACCCTGATTCTGGAAACATTTTTGTCCCTGAGTGAAGTTTCAATTTAGCAAAAACTAGCCCGAAGTCTAACTCCAACTGGCCTCTGTGACCGTGACTCTACTTCTCTATCCAACCCACCCTTGCTTCTTTGCCTGACTTCAGTGGGTACACAAATCACTTTGACTAAGTTTTTAGGGGGCAGGCAGAGTCACCAACTAGAGAAACATTGCTTTGGCTCAAGTAGTAGTTCAGTGACTTCAAATTACACACAGCAAAAATAAACTAAGAAACACCACCATGGCTTCGCCTGTACCCACCGTTTCCTTCGCTTCCCCAAAGCCCCCACTTACATGGCATTGCTCATGGTGAAGAAGAAAGCACTCAGCAATCCAGGGAAGGAGGCTGGGGCTGGCAAGGGCATCACCCTGGAGCCACCAGATGCCTGGGTTTAGATACAAACATTGACAGAGCTGGTCACCATATACTAGCTTCCCCGCAATGTCCTGACTTGAAATGTACCAAATACCCAAGAGCATGTTGGTCCATCCTAACCTCCAACCAGAGATTCAAGCATTTTTTTCCTATTTTGGGTCAAAGAAAAAAGAGGAAAGATATCCAAAGACAGAGGATTATGTCCAGCACACCTGATGCAATGACTGCCCTTGGCTTCCCAAGTATGTTCCGGGAATTCTGCTTGTATATGACCAGTTGATGGTAAGGAATGAGGCAGGAAGAGGCTCTCCTCCTTGTGTTAGTACGGACTCCATTCTCCCAAGAAAAGGCAGTGACTGTGTGGCTCCTTCTATTCTTTCTCATTTTCCTTCTTCTCAGGAAGAGCTTCTCTGTTAACAGGAGGCAGCTTTACAGCGGCGTGCCTGGTTAGGGGTAGTCCTAGAAACAATAGTAGAGCCTCTCCGTGGGCTGATTTGTTTGCTCAGTCACACCCTTACTGTCAGAGGTAGTGAGGGTGTGAAAATAAGTGATAAAGATCGGTGAATCCACATGAAAGGTTGACACTTACTGAGCAAGACAGGGATAGAGTACAGTAAGAAAGTGGGCTATGTCCCACTTGGTGCTTATGTGAATTTCTCTGTGAGCATTGATACAGGAGCACAGCAAAATACTGTAAATATAAGATGACAGCATGGTATCAGATTGGTTAGATTTTTGCTTCTATAAACCTTGTATTTACAAATACCAATTTTTCTCCCCAGTACTTTTTAAGTGACTAATTTTATAAAGTCAATCTATGACAGAAGAGTTAAAATAATGTTGTGTTTATCTATCCCATAGTCCTCAATAAACATATTTATTGTTGCAAACTAAAAACTTCCACTTCAATAATTAAACATATGGAAGCTTACTTAATTGTAGAAATGTATGCTATAGGCTGCTTGTTGGCCTGTTAGAAGGCAAGTGCTGCCACCTAGTGCCTAGTTACGGTATGTGGCAGCCCCGTATGCAAGGCCAGAAGGTTCTCTAGCAAGAGTCTGGCAGGGGGAACAGCAATCAAATCCTCTGGTTCCCTTGCAGGAATAACATCAATTGTTATCTTAAACACAATACTCTAAATACGGAGACAGAATCATAGTTTGAACTTCTGAACATTTTGGGCATGGGTGTGTTTGTGTGTGTGTGTGTGTGTGTCTAAGCAACATTGAAAAGCTATAACTAAGAGTGGATGAGGAGTGAGACAAAACAGAGGGGTGAAGCTGCTGCTGGAGGATGCCAACTAAGACACACAACGTACAGTCTGAAGAAATGAGACAGGAGGAGCACAGGAGAAGGCCGAGAGGCCTGGGCCTCTCGCTTGGGGCTCGTGGCTTCTCTTAAGGTAAAAGGTGCTCCATTCTTTGAGTCTTTAAGCAAAACAAACAAACAAAAAAAGAGGCCAGGAGGCAGCAGAGGATGAGACCTAAAGCCAGGGATAGATGCCAAGCCAATGGAGAGTTGGTGATCAGCCTGCTTGAGATGCAGGTGATCATCGGGCCTCCTAAGAGCAACATGATGACAACATTAGAGTGATGGTCTTTCCAGGAGCTCTTGCCTGACAGCCTTGGCCTGTGTTCACTTAATTACAATCTTTTATTTCTCCTTTGAAAAGTTTGATCAAATACTTCATTGTTAAAATTCTGAAGCTGAAACTAAAGGGGAAACTGAGATTTTAGGTCAGGGCAAAATACTGTGCATCGGCAGGAAGAATTGGACTAGGATCTGCCCCCAAGTCAGGTTCCCGGCTGATGGCTGCTGTCTGGCCTGTCCCTGGACCCTTCTTTAGTGGAGATAAAGTGTCATACTTCGGCACAGGTCAGAAGCATTTCCAATGAATCTGATTGTCATCCACGTGAGGCAGTAGAGGCAGTAGGTGCCTAGCCCTCAGGAATCTGCTGAGCATAACTTCCCAAGATGTCCCTGAGACGAAGTCTCTAGATAGCACTGCAAGGCCCCACTTGAGGGATAGGACTGAGAGTCCTAAGCCAGTGGCTAGGAGACAAACTCTATAGTCTGTAGTGGGGACTCGTGCTACCTTCCTTGATCCTCATAACTGAGCACACTGGGTAGCAAATCACTGGAAGGGACACAGAAGTGTTCTTAGTCTTATGGACCCTTCCTACTATTCTCTCACCTACATCTGACTTTCCACAAGTCCTGAAGATACCACTTGGCACACAACTTAGTAAGGCTCAGAGGTAAGAGCTTATAGGGCAAGGTCATCAGTAGTACTGGCCTGAAATGGCCTCAGAGGAAGATGGTGGAGGATGCTCACTCAAGACCACTGCTGTTTCCAAGGAAACTGGTAACAACAGTCACAACATGGAATTTACATGGGAACTGTGTGGACCACAGCAGATTTAGCCAGTGAGGCACTGGCAAGGACGTGCTGAATGGAGTAGCTTCAGACGCAAGGATGGTCCATAGTACATGGGCTAAGTAACAAACAGGGCGTGAGAAGCTTTTCTGCATGGCTCAGAGTGTGACCACTGAGCAGGAGTGTAGCCGCAGGTCTCCTGTGAAGCAGCTTCTGACCAGGGCATAGGTAGCCATACCATGGAGGGCCACGAAGACCTGAGTGTTTCCAGAACAATGCAGACACAAGCCTGGAGACGCAGACATCCTCCATGATCTCAATGGATGAGACACTTCTGACTTTGGGGTGAGGGATCCTGTCCCTTCTGGTGTCTCCTTAATGTTCCCCTGCATCAATAGGAACTTCTACCGACATCGTGGGACTGAGGTAATGATTAACCCCTTCAGTCCTTGACAAAACTGCTTCATTAGGAATCTCTTGCCATTCTGCTGTACTTAATCCTTTATTTAAACCTAAAGCTCATGTCATTGTCCTGAAGACAGATTTAGGGCAGCTGAACTCCTCTATCTATTCTGCTTCCCAATACGGTGAAAATGATTAAATCCTTGTCTCTATTTTCATCATTACTTATCTCTTTATTTAGCATATCAAGATAGTGGCTGAAGCTAGTCTATCAGGACTCCCCGAGCGACAGGTTTGCCCTAAGATTCCTCTAGCAATATAAACAGGAGGCAATGGAAATTTTCAGCCAAGAAATTCGAAATTGTGCGACAGATATACACATTTCCCAGGAAAGTATTAGTTATCAAAGTTAATGAAGAAGCAAGAGCTTGGATATATTAAGAGGAAAAATCTTGAAGGTCCTGAATAGTGTTCATCTAAAACACAAAGAATGGAGGAAGAAATGTTTAGTGGAGCCTTCTCCCTTGTTAATCTACAAGTGAATTCATCCATTCCATTCAATTATTTGGTGAAGGTATACAGGTTTACTGTGTACTGTGGACCAAAGGTGTACTGGTGACTGTGGTAGGTGCAAATAAGTGCGTTGTGCCACGCTTTTATTCTTTTATGCCACCAACCAGCTCCCAAATCATGACAAAAAGACTCATTATTAGTTTTGAATGCTCAGCCTAGCTTAGACGCATTTTTGACTAGCTCTTTTAACTTAAATTAACCCGTTTCTCTTTATCTAACTTTTGCCTGGAGGCTTATTACCTTTCCTTCCGTATATCTTACTGCTTCTGCCTAGCTTCTAGCCCCAGGTGTGTTTCTCTCCTCTCCTTCTTTCCTTCTCTTTCGAGCCTAGATTTCTCCTCCTATTTATTCTCTCTGCCCTGTCAGAGCTGCCTATCCTTCCTCTGCCTAGCTATTGGCTGTTCAGCTCTTGATTGGACCAGTCAGATGCCTGAGGAAGACAAAGTGAAACAGACGCCACCTATCTTTACATAATTAAACGTGCAGCCTTGCATTGTTAAACATGTGTAGCACAAACAAAAGAAACACCGTTACACAGTTAAAGTAATATTCTGCAGCATAAGTAGATGTAACACATCTTTGCCTGGTTAAACAAATATTCCACAAGAGTATATAATTTAATAAACAATAAAACAAGCGCATGGCAAATAGTAAGTAGATACATAATATGGGTAAACATACTGGTGACATTAAACCATGTTGTGGGTGGAACAGTGTCATCAGGAAGGTATGAGGAAGGGCTAGCCAGGACCTATAAGGATGAAATGAAGCCTAATTACAGTTCTTACAGAAGGAGGCATATTTAGATGAGATTATGGGAGGTTAGACTGGGAAACTCTGAAGGGAAGAAGGCCTCTGCAAGCTCCACATGTCTTGGAGTGCCGCAACGCCAGGACTGAGCGCTCAGCAGAGTGCACCAGGGCCCTCAAGAGCTGGACCCATTCATCAGCCTGGACCACCAGCCTCCAGGAACAAGGGATCCTTCTTTCCCTCTGGATTTCCACCAGAGTTGCTAGTACCTTGTTAGAGCAATCCAGGGAACCAAGAAAACAAATAAAGAGACTAAAAAGTAAGAATGAGCAGCCAGGAAAGTCAGCGAGGGTCTGGATGACTGCAAGGACACCATGACACCCGGGACACGGGGCTAGGGAACAAATGATGGTGCTGAGAAAAACAGAAAGATTGTGGAAAGGCTAGCAGCATTCGTAGTGGTTGGAGATTCTGCAGGACCAGACGGCAGAAGGGAAAGTGGGACTCCAGAGCAGTGGACACCTGTGAAATGTTCAAGCAAAGCACTTAAAAGCAATCTTGTCTGTGTGAACTATCTCTAGCTGTGGTCTAGCGAATTGTTCATGAGATGGACGCCTGTGGCAGGAGCACAGAACACGGCTGGAACAGAGATGCCATCAGACAAGGACGTGGTACTTCAGGCATCTAAAGATGAAGGAAAGACTCACTGCTACACGTGGAGGAGTCTGGGCTGGGTCCTCCAGGAAGCGAGAGGGGAAAGCAATGCCGATTGCTTAACTATATGTACTCAGGGTACACTTCCAGAGCCTAGGAAGTCAATCACATGTTAACACTGTTGCTTTTATTTCCTTGGCTGCAAACTGATCTCAGGGCTGGGAGCCATCATGATGGCGAAGAAACTGCAGTTACTCTTTATTTTATATCTTTACTGAAGTCAGTCCAAAGCACATCAGAAATAGCCAGTCCCCAGACCCCCAAGAAAACTCCAGCTCATACACCAGCTCTAAGCAAACAACAGTAAAGCTGAATGGGGAGGGCCCTGGGCCCTTATCCTGGAAAACTGGGAACATCCTGTGCTACTTGAAGCAGAACTTTAGCTCACACTGATGACCTTGAGATTTCTTTTTTCCCCTTTCTTTCTTCCCTGATCTTTGGTGAAGACAGTGGGGCACATGGACCTGAGAAACAGAGAGAAGCCCAAGTCTGAACAGGACAGGTGAGGCAACCATGAGAGCCTGGGTTTGCCTCTGGGAAAGAGGAGGAAGACTTTTGGGTGGGTAGCTGCTAAATGCGTGAAGGATATTCCACAGCCAAGTGAAGTTGATAGGCTAGGACCGTCACTGTATTCAGACTAGTGGAGATGGGCTACAACATCATTGTTCACGTCACCCCATTACGGGAAGAGCGAACACAGACTGGATAACGAGGTACATTCATTTATGCAATGTGCATATGTTATGGCATAAAGGCTTCACACTTCTGGGTCCTCATGGTTTACACAGGCAGTTAGGAGAACTTCTCGCATGAGCTAAGTGTGCTTGATCGTCTTAAAACCATTAAACAATCCATTGCCAGTCAACGTTCAACGGCCTGCCCCTTCTCCAATAACAGGTGTAATAGACAGCTCAGTCTCCATGAGCGCTGACACTCCAAAACTGCCCAGTGGTGAGCCACTCTTGAGTAACCTACCACCTCAGAGTTGGGACAGCCTCCCCAGCCACACAAGGTCTCTAGGGCCATGTTTATCCCATACATCTGAGGAATACCAATACCTTTGTCTCTTCTAGATCAATGAGCTAGGATGCGAATGAGCATTTTCTGTGGAGAGAGAAGCAGTGGAGAAGCCAGGGAAGTCAATCACACAGCTTACCTCTTCACTGGAATGAGGCGATTAGCTGCTCTTCCTGGAATGACAGAGATAACACAGTTTTACAACTTGGTGATCCTTTGATGTCTGATAAGATAGACTATGCCCATATCTCCCACAATTTTTGTATTTTCTTATCCCAGAACCTTTCCTCCTAAATCGTGAGCATTGTTTTAGGTCATAAAACCCATTCTTGTGAGTGAGGTCATTTGTGCTTTATAAAAGCCTAAGTGACTTCTGTGTTATCTTAGGGCCAGGCCAATCCTGACACACACAGGTGTTATGTTCACTTCCATCAAGCTCCCTAGACCCTACATCCTGGGCACTGTCTCTGAGTCAACAGTCCCCATTCTTGGAAAAGAAAAAAAGAAAAAGAAAAAAAAGCCAGAGATACTTTGTAAATAATCTCAGGGTAAACATGCCTTAAAGTATTGTGCACTTGGGACTGAGCTAATTGTTATCTGATTTTTTTCCCAAAATTGTGTTGTACTTAAATATGACTAAAGTAAAATGATCTAGGACAGACTCCAGACATCCTGGTCCAGTGCTGGCTACAATAAGATCAGGCTGAGCCCAGTTTCATCCTTACCTCACTCTGAGCATTTTTTCCCTTCCTGCTGTAAAGCTTGTAGGGGAATCACCACGATCTTAGGTTAACGGACTGAATGCTGTGTCCATCCTACATCTGTGGGCACTGTCTGTGTATTCATCGTGGTTTGTGGGGCAGATAGCATAGGCACCCAGGTCTACCGGGTAGGGCTGCTTCACTATGCCATACGGACACAATGTCATCTCTAGTTTGTGTGATGGGGAAGCCTGTGTGTAGAGACAGGCGCCTTTAGTCAGCATCCATGTTGGGTCTGTGGCTCAGATCCTGTGTTCAGTCTAGGTGTGTGGGACCAGGTATCCGTGTCCATCCAGGATCTGTGGGATGGGTCACCATGGTCACCATGGTCACCATGCAGGGAGGACAGCGTCCACCTAGGTATGTAGGATTCTGTGTGCATTCAGGTCTGTGGAGCTAGATAAATACTGTATCTGTGGGGTGGAAATAACCTGTTCACCCCTGGAGGGTCCAAATGCTGTGCACACCCAAGGTCTCTGCAGAAGGTGTCATTTCTATCCCAGGTCTCTGAAGAAGTTGACATATCCATCCTTGGTCTGTGAGGCATGGGTACTATATTCCTGGCCTGCAAGGCAGAAGTCGTGTCTATCTCCGGTCTGTGACAGACACCACTGGCATACCATTCCTCTGAGGAAAAGCTATGTGTATTGTAGGATCCAGACGCTATGTCTATCCAGGGTTTGTGGGACCTGATACTATATTCATCCTGGGTCTTTAGGGTGCCCACGCCATGTCATCTATTACGACTCTGTGGGTGTAAACCATCCAGCTCATTAGGGCTCTGTGGGGAGCACAGACACAGTACCCAGTCTGGGTCTGTATCTGTCCCGGGTCCGTGGTGAGGATGCTGAGCTCATTCCGATTCTGTGGGACTGGCGACACGTCCACCCTGGTCTCTGAGGGGCACGCTATATTTATGTCGGGTTTGTGCGGGGGTCGCCGTGTCCTTTCCAGGAGTGGGGTGCAGACGCCCGAGTTGATCCCCAGGTCTGTGAGGACGCTTGAGTCCTAAGAGCTCGCCAATTTATTCCCGGAATGCAGTGCGACCCTGCAGGGTGCTGTCCGACCCTGGCAAACTGGCCCCAGCCGCCGGCTGCTTGTGTGGAACCAGCAGCTTTCCGAGGAGTTTGGGAGAAACAGAACCAGGCAAGCACTTTTCACACCGCTTACAGAAATTCAAGAACCTAGCAATGGAAGTTGGACCTCTTAAAAAAAATCTCGCGAGAAGAACTAAATGCCTGATTCGTACCCATAGATCTCGCGAGAAGTCTAGGCGACTTTCCTGGCTACCGGAAGCCGCAAACTTCTCCAGGTTGTCGGTATCTCCGGCGGCGTGATGTCCTCCCCATTCTCGGTCAGAACCTTCCCAGTCAGCATCCCCGCGGTGATCATGGTAACTTGCGGACTATGGAGACTGGGAGGTGCTGGTGGTGGGGAGTCGGTAGTTCTTTTGTGGACTGCGCAGGCGGGGGCACGCTGTCTTCCTGAAGTCGCCCTGTGGCTCCGCTGGATGGGGCAGACTCTGGGTTCGCGAAGGCAGTGCCCTGGTCCCCAATACCAGCGTGCCTACCGTGGCTCGGCTGGATGGGGCAGACCGTGGGTGCTCGCAGGCGGTACCCTGGGTCCCCAACACCAGTGTGCCTACCGTGGCTCGGCTGGATGGGGCAGACCCTGGGTCCCCAACGCCAGTGTGCCTGCCGTGACTCCGCTGGATGAGGCAGACCCTGGGTGCTCGCAGGCGGTGCCCTGGGTCCCCAACACCAGTGTGCCTGCCGTGGCTCGGCTGGATGGGGCAGACCGTGGGTGCTCGCAGGCGGTGCCCTGGGTCCCCAACACCAATGTGCCTACCGTGGCTCGGCTGGATGGG